>JXCR01130490.1:5767-45209 GCA_002079205.1 Phalaenopsis hybrid cultivar
GACAAAGGAACCAATTACACTGGGCTAGCTGGCAAAAGACTACTAAGCCCACCACTGCTGGAGGCTTGGGTTTCAAAGGCTTAGATCACCTACAACAAATAAGTATGTGCAAACTTTGGCTCATATTCAGAATGCAGAATTCCTTATGGGCAAAATTCATGATGGGGAAATATTGTAAGCACTCCCACCCTAACTTGGTAGAAAGAAAGGTGGGGGACTCCCCCATTTGGATCAAACTTCTCCAAATCAGACAAAAGGCTGAAAACACTTTCTTGTGGGATCTTAGTAAGGGAAAATTCATTTCTGGCTTAACCAGTGGTGCCCCCAAGATCTTCTCACACCCAGACCAGCAAATCTTGACCCTAGTCTGCTGGTATCTGATTGCTGGAATGGTGACTCCTGATCAGTGGCAAAATTGCTGACTTTGATAGATCCAACAACTACTGCTTGTATCACTAAAATCCCATTCAACAGAGAACATCAATACAACTTAGTGATTAATTCTAGTAAGCTTCATAGCATCTCCAAAGCTATCTATTCTAAATGGTACAGCTGGCAGGAAGTGCAATGGGGTAAAACTATTTGGAACAAATATCTCACCCCCTCTATGTCTTTTCTAATCTGGAGAACATTCCACAAGCTTCTCTCTGTGGATGATATTCTCAAACTTAAGGGACTAAGAGGACCATCAAGATGTCATCTGTGTTGCAAAGCTGAAGAATTAATTCCTCATATTTTCTATCAATGTAGGTTCACACAAAGGGTCTGGTCAGAACTGACCCAGGAACTGAAGATAAATCTCCTAAATCTGGATTGGACTTCCCTCTCTCATTGCTGGATTAATTAGGATAAAGTTAATCTGAATACCATCCCATTTGTGGTCACTTGGTTTACTTGGATGGCCAAAAATAAAGCCAAATATGAGGATAGTACTCCAAATTCTCACCTCACTATGTTACATTGTAAAACCTTCTTAACCAAGCTTATTAAACATAAGGGATTCCCTGAAATATTCTATAATACCAGTCCTTCTACACCAAAAATAGTAAATTAATCTAAAGTTTTTTGGATCAAACCCACAAACCCCTGGATCAAATCCAACATTGATGGGAGCTTTCATGGGCAGGGTGCTGGATTTGGAGGTATCTTTAGGGACTACACTGGCGGCTGCAAGTTGTATTTCTACAGCCCTATGCATGCCCAAGATGCACTTGAAACTGAAACAGCTGCTCTTTTGTGGGCACTCTACATTGCTATTCAGATGAAATGGTTTTATATTATGATAAAAACTGATTGATCTTTGCTTATCCAGTTGGTTGAAGGATCCTTATCTCCTCTCTGACACATACTCCAACTGCTCAAAACCATCCAAGAACTTAAAAAACAGTGTCAACTTCAGCTCAACTTCAATTACAGAGAAGGCAATAAATCTGCTAATTGGCTAGCAAAAGTTGCAAGTCAATCTGATGCCACTTTAGTCTCCACTAATCCCTCCCCCCCCCTCTCCTTTTTNATTACAAATTTATGTTCGGACCCAGTTGCAATTAGAATGTCAGTGCTTCTAAGAACAAGACTTTATCTCTAAAATTTACTGTTTCGAAACATCATGACACATAATATTTCTTTAGATATCGTCCATTAATAGGAAGCATTGGTCGTTCTCCTTGACACTTTATCAGTTGGTAGGCGCCTCCAGAGTAAACCATTTCAACCACGAACGGTCCTTCCTAGGTTTGTTCAAATTTACCTCCTATCTTGCGATGTGCAAGAATTGGTCTTCTAAGGACAAGAATCAAATCACCAACTATAAAAATCCTGGGGTGGACCAATTTGTCATGTGCTTGAATCATCTTGGCTTGATACAATTCCATGTTTTGTTGTGCTACCAATCTTTTTCCTTCCAAACTTTCTAATTCTTCCAGTTGTAATTTGGCATTCTCTTCAGTAGTGATTTTGTTGGCAACAGAAACTCTGAGAGAGGGAAGTTGAACTTCTAAAGGTAACGTAGCCTCGAACCCATACACAAGAGCGTAAGGTGTAGACTGAGTTGGAGTTCTGAATGTAGTTCTATAGGCCCATAAGGCTTTTAATAACTGCTGGTGCCAATTCCTTTTGTTTCCGTCCAATGTCTTTTTTAGATTTTGGATGAGAGTCTTATTAAAAGCCTCAGCCAATCCATTAGCTCTCAGATAATAAATTGTAGAATAACGCCAATCTATTACGTGTCTTCTGACAAAATTATTGATTTTCGTGCTTTTGAATGCAGACCCGTTATCTGAGATAATTCTGCGTGGTATTCCAAAACAGTAGACAACTTGGTTTTTGAAGAACAGTAAGACATGGTGTGGTTTTACTTCTCTCAACGATATTGCTTCTGCCTATTTTGAGAATTAATCGGTAGCGGCTAGAATGAACCGATGTCCTTTTGAAGATGGAGGGTTTTTTTTCAATTTGGCGGGATCTAAAATGACAAAAAGAAGATAATATGTGAATTGGCGGGATATGAAAATGACAAAAAGACACTTTTTGTAGGTTTGGTCGGGACTCAGGCTGGGTCGCGTAATAAAAATATAACATTTCATATTTGTTTTATGTTAGGCCCCACATTTCCACGTGACACATTTTAATTGGACATTGCACGCCATTTTTCGTGCGGTGTCTGGACCGAATAATTTTTCATGACATGGTGGAGTCCTAGGGCATCGCGAGCCACATGCGTATTTTTGGGAGCTGTTAGGGCTTAAGAGAAAAGATAAAAGAAACATTAACATTATTTAAAAAAAATCCATTTTATCTAATTTTTATTATTTCATTTAAGTGCATCGAATCATGTACAATTCAATCTACCTCAAACCATATCCATATGGGTGTCCTTCCTTGGAAAAACTAATGTTTCAGATGTGCTCGCGTGGTCTTTTTTGTCATTCTGGTTGTCTGGACAAAATCATCGATGATCAAACTAATTTAAGTCTGATTTGCATGCGACGTGGTAAATGAGATAATTTGATTCAATTAAAGTCATCTGATAAAAAAATGTCGACCAAACTTCACCTAAATGAATGTCAAAGTCTAGCAGAACGATTCTGACCACATGCTCCTCAATACGAGCTGCAAGTATCAAATGAATGTCTTGAGCTACGGGAAACAACATATGTGTGAAGCATGGCTCTAATGTGCTCAGGTGGATATCCCACACACATGTCATAAAAAAATGATGCCAACAATGATATCAATGATTTTTTAAAGGGATTGATAGAGCTCAAAAGACATGTCAACATGAAGGGGATGAATCCCAAAATAGGTAGAGGTAACGAGGTCAGGATATCTTGGATCTATCATCCCAAGCTATGAAGATCCTAAGTCTACCTGGTTGTGAAATTAGTCAACCCAACTCTACCAGGTACCTGATCCCAACTTTCTATATAGATGTAAAATGCGATTTATGTGATTATATGCTTGATTTCCTTAATAGTTATTCTTAATTTGGAACAAAGTTAAAAACTTGATTCAAAGCAAAAGCTAGGTAAGTTTTCCACTATGAAATAAATAAGAATACAATTATAATATTTAAATATGAGATAATATGCAAGTATACGTATCATTATCAAGTAATATAAGACTTTTTGAATAAGCCCCGAATATCAAACCCATAGGGAGATTAGCAATATGCACTTTAGAAAACTAGAAAGTTTAGAAATTTTAGATGACAAAAATCTACTTAGCAAAATATTCTTACTTAAACTTAAGATGTTAAAATAAGAATGCAAATTCGATTCTTTTTGTATTTTTTGGTTTATGGAAATAAAGTAAGCAACTAATTAACTTAACTAAATATTTGCAAGATGAAGGCAGTATAAGTAAAATATCTTTTTCCTTATGATGAATCAGTAATAAGTAGAGAAATTATGTTGCGAAAGTATTCTAAATGTGTTGTGCCAAATAGGAGTAATAATATTCTTTACCCATACTAGAGATGATATAAAGAACATTGTCTAATCTATAGTTTGAATAGTCTTGAAGACTGGTTAAGCAGAGAAGATACTAGCTCTCACTCTAGAGTTCCCTCTTCTCCCTCCACCTGGGGACTAACTTTCTTCCAACACTTAATCACTTATCATTTTAATGAAAAAGATAAAGAAAACTACTTATCTCAAATCCTTTCCACAAAATTTCTTGAAGTTCCTTTGAATTCTCTTCCTTCACTCATAATACAAACTAAACACTCAAAATAAAATAAAAGAAAGTGGTCGGTGGAGGCGACGATGATGGGCGACAGTGGTGGTAACTTGGATGGATGATGTCTGTAAAATTTGATGGGTGGCTGGCCTCGGCAGTTTCCTTTGATGATCCAAGTCTTCTTTAATAAAAATTCAAAAGGTGCCTTGGTTTCTCTTCAAAAAGGTGTCTACATTCCATGACTCTTCTATAATTTGGCTCCTCAAAAGCCAATTAAATGAATTTTAATGTTCATGGGATACTTCCCATGTTTTTACCAAGGGTTGCTTCAAACACCACTTCAAAAATTCATCTAAATTCAATGAAAATCTTATCATGCTTTTGTCCTAAAATAGCTCCAATAGCATAGTCACTAGCATCACACATCAATTTGAAAGGTTTTATCCAATCTAATGAAATAATAATTGGTGCAGTTACCAATTTTTCTTTTAATAATTCAAAAGCTTTAATGCACTTTTTATCAAAATTAAAAAGCACGTCTTTTCAAGTAAATGGCATAAAGGCTTAGCAATTTTTGAAAAGTCTTTAATATATCACCTGTAGAATCCACCATGTCCTAAAAAACTCTTAATTTCCTTCACACTTGTTGGGTGAGGTAAATTAGTGATTACTTGAATTTTTGCAGGGTCTACTTTCATACCATTTTCTAAAATTTGATATCTTAAAACTATTTCTTAGTGATTACTTGAATTTTTGCAGGGTCTACTTCCATACCATTTTCTGAAATTTGATATCCCAAAATTATTCCTCCTACTATCATAAATTAACAATTTTCCCAATTAAAGACTAAATTTATTTCTTCACAGGGCTTAAAAACTTTTGATAGATGTTCTAAACATGATTCAAATGAAGTTCCAAACACTAAAAAATCATCCATAAAAACTTCAATCCCTTTTTCAGTTAAATCATAAAAAATAGCCATCATGCATGTTTGAAATGTTGCAGGTGCATTACATAATCCAAAGGGCATTCTTCTAAAAGCAAATGTACCATAAGGACTGGCAAAAGTTGTTTTCTCTTGATCCTCAAGAGCTATTTATATTCGGTGATAACCAGTATATCCATCCAGAAAATAAAAGTATTTATGTCCAGCTAATGTATTCAGCATTTTTTCTAGAAAGGGTAGTAAAATATGATCTTTCATAGTAGTGAGATTTAATTTTCTATAATCAATGCATATTTGACATCTTATGACGTGTCTTGTTGGTATTAACTCATTATGTTCATTCAAAGTCATAATCACTCATCATTTCTTAGAAATGTAGTGAATTAAACAAACCCATGCACTATCTGAAATATGGTAGATAATTCCAGTGTCTAACCACTTTAGAATTTTTTTTCTTAACAACTTCTTTCATAATAGGATTCAATCTCTTTTGAGCATCAGCCCTGGGTTTTCAGTTCTCTTACATATGAATTCCATGCATTCAAATTCAAAGACTAATTCCTTTTATATCAGTAATTGTCTTTCTTATAACTCTTTAAAGTTTTCATTAAACTCTCTTCTTCTTTTCGAGTTAATTTTGAGGAAATTATAACAGGTAATGTTGAGGAATCACCTAAAAAGGCATACTTCAAATGTTCAGGAAACAATTTCAACTCAAGCTCAATAGGTTTTTCAATTGATGGACAAAAATATGTATATTTTTATGTTGTGTCCAAAACTTCAAAACTTTCTCAAATATAATTTGAATCTTTCTTATATAAATCTTCATATTGATCTAATTCCTCTTCTTATTCGTGTTCCAACTCTTTCAATTCAGATTTCTCTTCATAACTTGCTTTTAAATGACATTCACTTAAATACCTTCTAACATCAATTCTATAGAATTCATCATCTTTACCTTTTGCAGAGTATTCCATTGATTTGAAAATATTAAATGTAATCGTTTGATCATTGACGCACATAGTTATTTGTCCTTTCTACACATCTATCATTGCTCTTCCAGTGGCTAGGAAAGGTCTCCCCAAAATGATAGGTATCTCCTTATCTTCCTCCATATCTAGCACAATGAAATCAATAGGAAAGATCTCCTCAAAATGATAGGTATCTCTTTATCTTCCTCCATATCCAGTACAATGAAATCAACAGGAAAGATAAATTGATCCATCCACTTTCACTAGGACATCTTCTATAACTCCCTTAGGATATGTTATTGAACAATCTGCTAGTTGCAAAGTTACAATGATAGGGGTTATTTCTGCTAATCTCAATCTTTTAAATATTGATAATGACATAAAGTTAATGCTTGCTCCTAAATCACATAAAGCTTTCCCATAAAATATGTCCCCTATTGCACATGGAATTGTAAAGCTACCAGGATCTTTAAGCTTTTCATGAAGCTTTTTCTGAATTATAACATTGCACTCCTCACTAAGTGCAATTGTTTCATTATCTTAAAATTTCATTTTTCTATTAAGAAAATCCTTCATAAACTTTACATAGCTTGGCATTTATTTTAGAGCTTCAGCAAATGCAATATTTATTGTAAGTTTCTTAAAATTTTCTAGAAATTTTGAAAATTGCTTATCCATCTTTTATTGTCGAAGCCTCTAAGAAAATGGAGGTGGTGGTTTTTCTAAATCAACTTTAAGTGGAGAAATAGGTCTCTCTAAATCTTTTGGAGCATCCTCTTTGGGTTCTTCAATCTCTTCTCTCTCTACTTCAGTCTCTCTTTGAACTCTAACTTCCAATTCTCTTCAACTTCTGAGTTGAACGACTTTTACTTGCTTTTTATTCTGGTCTTTCGGATTTGCTTCTGTATTACTAGGAAGTGTTTCTTGAGATCTGTTATATAATGAATTTGTTATTTGTCCCAATTTATTCTCAATATTTCTAATTATAGCTCCTTGACTTTGTAATTTATTTCTCATTTGTAGCACCACTTCTTCTATAGACAACTTTCTCTGCTTAAATTTTGGATTACTGTTAAAACCTAAAGGATACATAGGTCTATAATTATTATTCCCTTGGTTGTTCCAGTTTCCCAATGGGGTTACTTGATTGTTCCCCCATTGCCGATTACTACCACCCGAAGTATTATTCCAGTTAAAGTTAGGATGGTTCTTCCAACCTGGGTTATAATAGTTTGAATATGGGTTTTTTGCTTATTGTTTATGATATTTAAAGTCTCTAATGATGCTTGAGAATCTACCATTTGGCCTAATGAATTCTTTTCAATCATGGAAATTGGTTGAGAAAAATACATTATAAATTAGTCTAACTTCCTTGATATTGCTTCAACTTGATTTGCTAATATTGCAAAAGCATCAGTTTCATTAATATTGGCTATTTTCTTAAGATTTACCCTTTCAAAATGCCATTGAAAATAATTTGTAGTTATTTCTTCAATTAAAGCATAAGCGTTGTGAAATGGTTTTGACGTCAATGAACCACCAACAGCGGCATCGATGATAGATCTAAGAGATCCAACTAATCCATTATAAAATGTTTAAATTATTAACCAATCTGGTATAGCATGGTGTGGACACTTCTTAAGAGTTCTTTAAATCATTCTCATGCTTCATAAATAGATTCCCCTTCAAACTAACAAAAGGATGTAATATCATTTCTAAGTTTCACACTTTTTTTGGTAGAAACTATTTAGCTAGGAATTTCTGTGCTAAATCAGTCCAAGTTCTAATAGTCCAGATGATAGAATGTAACCATATCCTAGTATTATCCCTCAGTGAGAAAAGAAATAATCTATATCTTATAGCATCATCCGATACACCATCATATTTAAATGTAGCACACAATTATAGAAAATTGGCAAGATGAAAATTTGGATCTTCAGTAGGTACTCCCCCAAATTGATTATTTGATATCATTTGGATAATAACAGGTTTAATTTTAAATGAATTAGCCACTACAATGGGTTTTTGAATACTACAATGAAGTTCATCCACTATATAGTTGCATAATCTCTTGAAGGTCTAAGTTCTTCAGCATTTTGATTATTTTGATTTGTCATTTCTTGAAAATTTTCAGTAATTTTTAATTTTTTTAATTTTTCTAATAGTTCTTTCTAATTCAGAATCATAAGGCACATGTTCTGTGGAACCTGAACAACACATGCATTACTATAAAAACACATATAAAATGAAATAAAAATAAAAACACACAAACAAGAACTTCACACTGCAATATTCTTACAATAAATCTTAAAGTTTAAATAAAACTTTGTAAAAATAGAAATTTTGCTTTCTAAAAACTTATTTATGAAAATTTTTGCAAATTTCTGTAATTTAACTCTTTTTTTTAACCTCCCCGACAACGACGCCAAAAACTTGATCCCGACTTTCTGTATAGATGTAAAATGCAATGTATGCAATTATATGTTTGATTGCCTTAATAGTTATTCTTAATTTGCAACAAAGTCAAAAACTTGATCCAAAGCAAAAGCTAGGTAAGTTTTCCACCATGAAACAAATATGAATACAATTTTAATATTTAAATATTGGATACTACACACGTATACATATTATTATCAAGTAATATAAAACTTTTCGATTAAACCCCAAATATTGAATCCACGGGGAGATTAGCAATATGCACTTTAGAAAACTAAAAAGTTTAGAAATTTCATATCACAAAAATCTGCTTAGCAAAATATTCTTACTTAAACTTAAGATGCTAAAATAAGAATGCAAATTTGATTCTTTTTGTAATTTTTGGTTTATGAAAATAAAGTAAGCAACTAATTAACTTAACTAAATTTTTGCAAGATGAAGGCAGTATAAGTAAAATATATTTTTCCTTATCATAAATTAGTACTAAGTAGAGAAATTTTGTTGTGAAAGTATTATAAATGTGTTGTGTTAAATATGAGCAATAATATTTTTATTTTTACTAGAGATGCTATAAAGAACATTAGCTAATCTATATTTTGAATAGTCTTGAAGACCGGTTAGATGGGGAAGATACTAGCTCTCACTCTAAAGTTCTCTCTCCTCCCTCCACCTGGGGGCTAACATCTCGTATCAAAACCTAAAACTATAAATCAAATTAGGGGCTGCTACACTTAAAATATATAGTATTTTTATACACATTTTTATACCTATTTTTTGAGATATTGCACTTTAATGAAAGATATTTGTGTATTTTTCTTGTAGGTACAATCGAATGGATGAAAATGCTAAAAAGTGTGAAAAAGGGTCAAATTTGGAGCAAAAATGAAGAAATGTGCAAAAATGAACTAGGGTGCCTAAGCGCTAAGTACCTCGCGCTTAAGCGCCAAAGTTAGTTACTTGAAGAAATATTTAATTGGAGCGGAATTTTGAAGAGGTGTTTGAAGCAACCCTTGATAACAACATGATAAATAGCTCATGGACACGAAAATTCATTAAATTGGCTTATGAGGAGGCAACTTCTAGAAGATTCATTGAATGGAGGCACTTTTTTTAAGAGACACCAAGGCATCCCTTGGATTTTTATAAGAAAAGACTTAGATTTTCCAAGAGAAGGGGGCCAGGAACCATCCACCAAAGTTTACCGTCGCCGCCGTCAGCCACCTTTATTTTATTTTATTTTATTTTGAGTATTAGTTTGTATTGCGAGAGAAGAAAGAGAATTCAAAGGAACTTCAAGACATTTAATGGAGAGAATTTTAGATAAGTGTTTATCTTTGTGTTTACACTTGGTTTTAATTTAGATTTCTTGTTTGTGTGCATGATTTCTACTTTTAAACTCATGTGTGGATGTATTTTCTCCATGAATTCTGAGTTGTTTTCTTTATATTTTTCCTTAAAATGATAAGTGATTAAATGTTTAAAAGAAGTTGTGTGAAGTATTAGTCTTCGATGTTGGAAGAAGTTGTGATGATTCAAGATCTTGCACTTCATTTACTTCTTGATTTGGTCAATTAAGATGTTAAAACATGTTGTGAGAACATGAAAGATCCAAGATGGTATTGTCTCAGTCAACAAATGGTTAGAATCACATATTGATTTCATGAATGAGAATATAGTTCATGGGGTTGAGTGCAAATAAATAGGGAAACATATTTTTAAGGGTGTAGAATTAGAGGACTTTAGAGTGACAGGGTAAAGCTCTGATCCTGACATTTTATAAGAATAAAATTATTTCCTTTCTCACTGAGGGATAAGGCTAAGATATGGTTACATTCGTTATCACCTAGATCTATCAGAACTTGGATTGATTTAACACAAAAATGCTTTGCTAAATATTTTCCACCATCAAAAACTGCAAAGCTTAGAAATGATATTGCATCTTTTAGCCAGTTTGAAGGGAAATCTATTCATGAGAACAATTTAAAGAACTCTTAAGAAAGTTTCCACACCATGTTATACCAGATTGGTTAATAATTCAAANCAATTTAAAGAACTCTTAAGAAAGTTTCCACACCATGTTATACCAGATTGGTTAATAATTCAAATATTTTACAATGGATTAGCTGGAGCTCTTAGATCTATTACCGATGTCGCTGGTGGTGGTTCGTTAATGTCAGAACCATTTAATAACGCTTATGTTTTAATATAAGAGATGGCTACCAATAATTTTCAATGGCCTTCTGAAAGGGTAAATCTTAAAAAAGTAGCCAATGTTCTTGAAACCGATGCTTTTGTCATGTTAGCAAATCAAGTTGCTGCAGTTCCAAGGAAGTTAGACCAATTTGTAATGAATTTTTCTCAGCCAATTCCTATGATTGAAGAGAATTCATTAGGTCAAACTGTAGATTCTCAAATATCAATAGAAACTTTGAATGTCATAAATAACAAGCAGAATAACTCATATTTAAATTATTATAACCCAGGTTGGAAGAACCATCCCAACTTCAATTGGAATAATATTAAGGGTAGTAATAATCAGCAATATGGGAATAATCAAGTAAACCCATTGGGAAACTAGAACAACCAAGGGAATAGTAATTATAGACCTACTTATCTTTCAGGTTTTAATAGTAATTCACAATTTAAGGAGAAGAAGTTGTCTATAGAAGAAATGGTGTTACAAATAAGAAATCAGTTACAAAGTCAAGGGGCTACAATTAGAAATATTAAGAATTAACTTAGACAAATAGCAAATTCATTAAGTAAAAGATCTCAAGAAACACTTCCTAATAATACATAAGTAAATATAAAAGATCAAAATAAAGAGCAAGTAAAAGCGGTTCAACTTAGAAGTGGAAGAGAATTGGAATGTAGAGTTCAAAAAGAAACTGAAGTAGAAAGAGAAGAGATTAAAGAACCAAAAGAGGACGCTCCGAAAGGTTTAGAGAGACCTATTTCTCAACTTAAAGTTGATTTGGAAACACCACCACCTCCATTTCCTCAGAGGCTTCGACAACAAAGGTTGGATAAGAAATTTTCAAAATTTTTCAAAATTTTTAAGAAACATACAATTAATATTTCATTTGCTGAAGCCTTAGAACAAATGTCAAGCTATGTGAAGTTTATGAAGGATATACTTAACAAAAAAAAGAAGTTTGAAGATAATGAGACTATTGCACTTAGTGAGGAGAGCAGTGCTATAATTCAAAAAAAACTTTCTGAAAAGCTTAAAGATCTTGGAAGCTTTACAATTTCATGTGCAGTAGGAGACAAATTTTATGTGAAAGATTTATGTGATTTAGGAGCAAGCATCAACCTTATGCCATTATCAATATTTAAAAGATTTAAATTAGGAGAAATATCCATGACTACTGTAACTCTGCATATAACATATCGTTCAATAACCTATCCTAAAAGAGTTATAGAAGATGTACCAGTGAAAGTGGATCAATTTATCTTTCCTGTTGATTTTATTGTGCTAGATATAAAGGAAGATAAGGATATATCTATCATTTTGGGGAGACCTTTCCTAGCCATAGGAAGAGCAATGATATATGTGAATAAAGGAGAATTAACTATGCACGTCAATGATCAAAGTGTTAATTTAATATTTCAAAATCAATGAAGTACCCTGCAAAAGGTAAAGAGGATGATGCTATCAAAAAGATGTTATAAGATATTTAAGTGAATGTCATTTCAAAACAACTTATGAAGAGAAATCTGAAATGAAATAGTTGGAACACGAGAAAGAAGAGGAATTAGATCAATATGAAGATTTATATAAGTAAGTTTCAAGTTATGTTCAAGAAAGTTTTGAAGTTTTGGACACAACAAAGAAAGATACATCTTTTTGTCCATCAACTGAAAAACCTCTTGAACTTGAGTTAAAGTTACTTCATGAACATTTGAAGCATGCCTTTTTAGGTGATTCCTCAACATTACATGTTATAATTTCCTCAAAATTAACTACAGAAGAAGAAGAGAGTTTCATGAAAATTTTAAAGAGTTATAAGAAAGCCTTTGGATGGATAATTGCTGATATAAAAGGAATCAGTCCTTCAATTTGTATGCATATAATTCATATGGAAGAGAACTGCAAACCCAGGGTTAATCCTAAAAGAGATTGAATCCTATTATGAAAGAGGTTGTTAAGAGAGAAATTTTAAAGTGGTTAAATGCTGGAATTATCCACCATATTTCAGATAGTGCATTGGTTAGTCCAATTCACTGTGTTCCTAAGAAAGAAGGAGTGACTGTGGCTTTGAATGAATATAATGAGTTAATACCAAAAAGATAAGTCACGGGATGACGAATATGCATTGATCATAGAAAACTAAATCTCACCAAAAGGAAAGATCATTTTCCACTACTCTTTCTAGATTCGATGCTAGATAGATTAGCTAAGCATAAATACTTTTGTTTTTTGGATGGATATATTGGTTATCACAAATACAAATAGCTCCTGAGGATCAAGAGAAAACAACTTTTTACTAGTTCTTATGGTACATTTGCTTTTATAAGAATGCCCTTTGGTTTATTTAATGCATCTGCTACATTTCAAAGATGTATGATGACTATTTTTTGTGATTTAATTGAAAAAGAGATTCAATTTTCTATGGATGATTTTTCAGTGTTTGGAACTTCATTTAACTTATGTTTAGAACATTTATCAAAAGTTCTTAAGCATTGTGAAGAAACAAATTTAATCCTTAATTGGGAAAAATGTCAATTTATGGTAGTATAAGGAATAGTTTTGGGACATCAAATTTTAGAAAATTGTATGAAAGTAGACCCTGCAAAAATTTAAGTGATTGTTAATTTACCTTATCCAATAAGTGTAAAGGAGATTAGGAGTTTTTTAGGACATGTTGGGTTCTACATACGATATATTAAAGACTTTTCAAAAATTGCGAAACCTCTATGCCATTTACTTGAAAAAGATGTAATTTTTAATTTTGATGAAGAGTGCCTAAAAGCTTTTGAATTATTAAAAGAAAAATTAGTCACAACACCAATTATTGTTTCACCATATTGGGAAAAATCTTTTGAATTAATGTGTGATGCTAGTGATTATGCTATTGGAGCTGTTTTAGAACAAAAACATGATAAATTTTGAAAGTTATCTACTATGCTAGTTGAACTCTTAATGAAGCTCAAATTAATTATACCCCAACTGAGAAAGAGTTATTAGCAATAGTATATGCTTTTAATAAATTTAGATCATACTTGATTGAAACTAAATGTATAGTGCATACAGATCATTCTGCTATTAAGTATTTAATGAAAAAGAATGATGCAAAACCAAGATTGATAAGATGGGTTCTTTTTTTTGCAAGAACTTAATTTTGAAATAGTACATAGGAAGGGAGTTGAGAATCAAATTGTTGATCATTTGTCCAGGCTTGAATTAGAAAAATCACTCTATTTTGACAAAGAAATTACATAACATTTCTTGATGAAAAATTGTTCAATATTTATGAGTGGTGTGTCCCATGGTATGCTGACATTTTGAACTTCATTGTTAGTGATATTATACATTATGGAATGACATACCAACAGAAGAGGAAATTTATATCTGAAGTTAAGAATTATTTTTGGGATGACCCTTTTTTTTATATAAACAAGGAAAGGACCTTCTTATTCAAAATTATTGGCCTACAATCTAGATTTTATTTTCCTACAATCTTTAGAGATGTTAACACTTATATCAAAACTTGTGATTCATGTCAACGAGTACACAATATTTCTAAAAGGAATGAGATACCCCTCAATTATGTGTTAGAAGTTGAGATATTTGAAGTTTTAGGATTAGATTTCATAGGACCATTTTTACCATCTATCGAAAATTTTTGTATATTGTTAGCAGTAGATTATGTATCAAAATGGAATAAATTTATATATATTGTTATCTTTCAGAAATTTATATATATCGATGTCGCAAGCCACCTTTATTTTATTTTATTTTATTTTGAGTATTAGTTTATATTGTGATAGAAGGAAGAGAATTCAAAGGAACTTCAAGAATTTGGTGGAGAGAATTTGAGATAAGTGTTTATCTTTGTGTCTACACTTGGTTTTAATTTAGGATTTCTATTTGTGTGCATGATTTGTACTTTTAAACTCATGTATGGTTGTGTTTTCTCCATGAATTTTGAGTAGTTTTCTTTTATCTTTTTCCTTAAAATGGTAAGTGATTAAATGTTTAAGGAAGTTGGGTGAATTATTAGTCTTCAATGTTGGAAAAAGTAGTGATGAATCAAGACTTTGCACTTCATTTACTTCTTAATTTGGCCAATTAAGATGTTAAAGCCTGTTGTGAGAACATGTAAGATCCGAGATGATATAATCTAGATCAACAAATGGTTAGAATCACCTATTGATTCCATGAATGGGAATGTAGTTCATGGGGTTGAGTGCAAATAAATAGGTAAATATATTTTCAAGGGTGTAGAATTAGAGGACTTTAGAGTGACAGACTCAAGCCCCCAATTTGATTTATAGTTTTAGGTTTTGATATGAGATGTTAGCCTACAGGTGGAGGGAGAAGAGGGAACTCTAGAGTGAGAGCTAGTATCTTCCCTGCCTAGCCGATCTTCAATACTATTAAAACTATAGATTAACCAATGTTCTTTATAGCATCTCTAGTAAGGGTAAAGAATATTACTGCTTCTATTTGACACAACACATTTAGCATTCTTTCACAACAGAATTTCTATATTTATCACTGATTCATGATAAGGAAAAAGATAGTTTACGTAGATTGCCTCCATCGTGAAAGTATTTTAATTAAGTTAATTAGTTGTTCACTTTCTTTTATTTATCAAAAATCACAAAAAGAATCAAACTTTTGTTTCTATTATAGCATCTTAAGTTTGACTAAGAGTATATATTGCTAAGTATTTTGTTATCTAAATTCAATCCTCCATGTGGGTTCGATATTCGGGACTTAATCAGAAAGTTCTATATTACTTGATAACGATATGTATACTTGCATAGTATCCCATATTAGAATATTATAACTGCATTCTTATTTGCTTTATAGTGAAAATTTTACCTAGCCTTTCTTTAGATCATGTTTTTGGCACTGTTGCAAATTAAGAATAAGTATTAAGAAAATTAATCATATAATCACATACATCGCATTTTACATCTATTTGTCAATGAAGTGCAAGATTTCAAATCATCACAACTTCTTCCAACATTGAAGTAAAATACTTCACACAAGTTTCTTTCAACACTCAATCACTTATCATTTTAACGAAAAAGATAAAGAAAACCACTCAAAATCCATGAAGAAAATACAACTACACATGAGTTTAAAGGTAGAAATCCTGCACACAAACAAAAAAAATAAATTAAAACCAAGTGTAGTCATAAAGATAAACACTTATCTCAAATCCTCTCCACCAAATGTCTTGAAGATCCTTTGAATTATCTTCCTTCACTCATAATAATAACTAAACACTCAAAATAAAATAAAAGAATGTGGTCGTTGGCGGTGGTAGCGACTTAGATAGATGATGGCTGTAAAATCTTATGGGTGGCTGGCCTCTGGCGGTTTCCTTTGATTATCCAAGTCTTGTTTAATAAAAATCCAAAAGATGCTTTGGTGTCTCTTTAAAAGGTGTCTACATTCAATGAATCTTCTAGAAGTTGCTTCCTCAAAAGCCAATTGAATGAAGTTTAATGTCCATGGGATATTTCCCATGTTTTTACCAAGGGTTGCTTCAAACACCTCTTCAAAAATTTATCTAAATTCAATGAATCAACAAATAATTACTTCTAGTGCTTAAGTGTGGGGTACCTGATGCTTAGGCGCAAGCCTCTGCCGCTTAGGCGTCAGACCTGGGCGCTTAGGCACCGCAGTTCATTTTTGCACCTTTCTTCATTTTTGCTCCAAATTTAACCCTTTTTCACTCCTTTTAGTGTTTTTCACCCATTTGATTGTACCTAAAAAAACACACAAATACCTTTCATTAAAGTGCAATATCTCAAAAATAAGTACAAAAATACTACATATTTTAGGTGTATCAATACCCCGTGCAAACAATCCATGAATTGTCTCATCCAAGAGAATCCTAGTAACCTTATAGTCAGAGGAAAGAAACCTCCTATCATTCTTTAATAGGAGGAATAGGTAAAGGTGGGATTTATACTCGTTAATTCAATGATTAAGATGGCACTGGAAAGGATAAGAGAAGGGGGTCTAGTCCCATAGCTGAAACCACCTCACAAAATTTTTTCCTCATTTGGGTCGGGGATTCCTCTAACATCCTATTCTTGTTAGACAATCTTCAATGTAGAAATTTTTTGCTTGGCTTAATCAATTTGAGGAGCATGGGAGCTCCTTCTCAGGACATGTAACATAATGCAGTCATTTGCAATTAAATTTAAGTGTTGAGGCCTTATTAAGGATGACTTGAGATATGTTCATGCTAGGCAATCTATTTTAAAATCCACACGAAGGCCATGCAGGAAAGTAAAGTAGAAATTAAATTACTTATTTTAAAATTTGAATATTAAAATCTTACATTTTGATTTATCTTGAATTTTTATTATTAGGATTTTGAAAAAGACATTTTGGGGTCCTTAAAGAGCCTATGTTACATTTTCAAAAGAGACCAGACAAACCACATGCAAAGAAAGAGTAAATGGCAAGCCACCGTGCAATGTAAAACCAACCAAATGCAAATAATAAGAGGTCGAGTGTTGTTGTGTAGGAAACATATCCCAAAAAGTATAAAAAGCAGTTGGATTCTACATATACATTAACAATCCTAATTCTTTACATGAATATAAATTTGGAATTAAGATATGAGACGCGAGCATCTGCTTCTGGTCCTTGTCATGTGTTTCAGTGCATCATGCACCTCAAAACTCATGCATGTACCTTATTTTTGATAAAAGACTCTCTAAGGACTCTAATATATATATATATAAGTCTGAAAAAAGACTCAATTTTCATAAGAGGTTAGCATCGCTTTTAGAAAACATTAGTTTTTAAATCTTATTTGGTCCTCCCTTTTACATTTTTAGGCATGGCGCCCTGCAAGAAGATCACCCTTAATATATTAATGCACATGTTTCAAACTCTAGTAAGCCCACAAAAAGCAGCACCCAAAAAGATGGTTGGCTATGGAAACCAAACCAACAAAGAATAATAGTCAGGACATCAAAAAGAATGTCTAAGCACCCTAGTCCTGGCCTAGCACACTATCTAACATAAGTGTCCTAACCACAACATCTATGTGCATGTACAGTTCATGGGTAAAGGCTAATGTATGACTTAAACTGGATCGCCGACACTAGCCTCATCCTAAAAATCCAAGGGATCTAATATTTGTCACCAAAAAGGATTTTTAAAAGTGTTGGCCTCACATATGACCTATTTTGCTAATTGCATAATATTAAAATATAACGAACTATTAAATGTGAGTTCATACATGTAAGGTGACCTATGTTAGAGCCCTTAGAAACATAACACAGCCATACTTGTGTTGCTCCCAATGCGATAACTCACAATGCTCACCAAGCTTTACATGACAAGCAATGCTTGTTAAAGCATCGCCATCAACACAGAGGTTACTCACCTAACAAGTCTAATTTGATATAAAAGCACAAAAGGTGATGCTCAAGCAATCATGCACTATAACATAATCAAGTGGGCACGCATTGAACACTCAATAGGTTCAGGGGTTTTAAAGCGTGAACTTAATTGAGCACACAACATGAAATTTTTACGCCAATCAAATGTGATGTCATAAGAGATGAGGTGGCATGCTCTCCATTTAAGAGACTTACTCACCGGTGGGCTAGCATTGTAAGACACAACTCATCAAAGATTTAAAATTATTGTGCCATACACATATAGTGGCATATGTGTGTGGTAACACCACAACTATTGGTGCTTGAGGAGACATCACATGCAAGAATTTGTTAAAGGAAAATTTGATTTCTATTCCATGCAATAGTATTTAACAAATTTTATATCATTTGAAAATATATTTTTTTGTACACACACACACGAATTCAAGCAATTGACACAACATGAAAGAGATGCAAATGCATTTCAAGAAACACGACATGCAAGTGAATGGTTGATTATGTCTTGATGGTCGATCGTACCAAAGTGATTGGTTGATCTAATCTTGATAGCCAATCAAGCTAAATTGATTGGCATTGTGATCAGGCCTTGGTGACTGATCAAACCAAAACTGTTGGTTTTGTGATAGCGACTTGTTTGTGGATCAAACCAAAATGATTGGTTTTGTGGTTGGGCCTTGGTGGTCGATCAAATCAGAGTGATTTGTTTTGTGATCAGAGCTTGGTGGTCGATCAAAACAAAGTGGGTATATTCTGTGATAGGGCCTATATGAATGATTGAACTAAGTTTGTTGGTTTTATGATTAGGCCCTGGTGGCCAATCAAATCAAAATGATTGGTTAATCAGACCTTGGTGGCTGATCAAACCAAATTGATTGGTTTTGTGACAAGGCAATGGTGGTCAATAAAACCACAATGGTTGGTTTTGTGATCGAGCTTTGGTGGCTGATGAACAAAAGTGATTGGTTTTGTGATCTGGCCTTAGTAGATTATTGATACACCTAAAATATTTAGCATTTATTTATACATTTTTAAACCTTTTTTGAGGATATTGCATTTTAATGGAAGGAATTTGTGTATTTTTCTTTTAGGTGCAATCAGATGAATAAAAAATGGTCAAAGGAGTGAAAAAAAGGATCAAATTTGGAGCAAAAATGAAGGTTTGCAAAGAACTGTGGTGCCTAAGCGCCTAGGACTGGCGCTTAAGCTCCAGGATAACATAGAATATCATGTGTAAGTGCCACATACCTCGCACTTAAGCGCCAGAGATAATTATTTGATGATTCAATGAATTTGTCTAAATTTTTGAAGGGGTGTTTGAAGACACTCTTGGTGAAAACGTGGTTTATGGTAATAGACAAGAAAAGAAATTCAAATGGCTATTGAAAGGAGGCAACTCTTGGAAGATTCATTGAATGTGGACACATTTTGAAGAGACACCAAAACACATTTTAGAAAATTATAAAAGAAAACCTGGATTGAATGAAGATGGAGTCTCAATTAGCTGTCGACGCCCCTCTCTCATAGATTAATTAAAACACTTTTAGAGAAAAGAAAGGGAGGAGTTGTTGTTTTTTAATAGAGAGTATTGTAAGAAAAAGAAAGAGAAGAGATTCAATGGAACTTCAAGAGTTTGGTGGAGAGGAATTTGAGATAATTTTTTATCTTTGTGACTACATTTGGTTTTAATTTAGACTTCTTGTATGTTTACATGATTTCAACTTTTAAACTTAAGTGTGGTTGTGTTTTATCCATGAATTTTGAGTAGTTTTCCTTATCTATTTCCTTAAAATGATAAGTAATTAAATATTGGAAGAAAGTTGTGTGAAGTATTGGTCTTTAATGTTGGAATAAATTGTGATGATTTTAAACTTTGTACTTCATTTACTTCTTGATTTGGCTAATTAAGATGTTAATATCTTTTGTGAGAACATGTAAGATCTGAGATAATATTGTCTCAATCAACTAATGGTAAGAATCAAAAGAGATTATATTGATGAAAATGGAGTTCATATGGTTGAGTGCAAATAAATAGGGAAATAAACTTTAAAGGGTGTAAAGTTAGAGGACTTTGGACTGACAGGTTAAAGGCCCCTATTCAATTTAGTTTTTTAGGTCTTGATACGAGATGTTAGATCTCCAGGTGGAGGGACAAGAGGGAACTCTAGAATGAGAGCTAGTATCTTCCTTACCTAACCCGTCTTCATGGCTATTAAAATTTTAAATTAGCTAATGTTCTTTATAGCTTCTCTAGTAAGGGTAATGAATAATATTGCTCATATTTGGCACAACACAATCTGAATACTTTCACAACATGATTTCTATACTTGTTACTGATTCATGATAAGGAAAAAGATATTTTATTTATATTGTCTTCATCTTGCAAATATCTTGTTAAATTTAATTAATTGTTTACTTTATTTTCAATTATAAAAAATTACCAAAAAGAATCGAACTTTCATTTCTTTTATAATGTCTATAATTTTAATATTTTGCTAAGTTGAATTTGTTATATATTTTCTTCTGACTTAAAAGATTGTATTTCTCCATGCGGGGTTTGATATTCAAAGCTTAATCAAAATATCATATATTACTTGATAACGATACATATACTTGCATAGTATCACAATATTTAAATATAATAATTGCACTCTTATTTGCTTCGGAGTCAAGTTTTTGGCACTGTTGTGAAGTAAGAAATATAACTGCATACTTCGTAGTACTGTCATAAAAGATCGGAATCAATGACGAACCTAAATGTCTTATTTTTTATTGAACTTTGGTTGTTGATCAAAATAAAGTGAGTGATTTCATTGATCGGGCCTTGGTGGTCGATCGAATTGAACTGATCATATGATCAATGCAACATGTATAGAGTGCTACTTGAGACGTGTCATGCAAGACATGCAAGTAATGTAATAACACATGCAAAAGATATGACATGCAAGTGAAGTTGTCTCATTAACCCTTTAAGTTAAACAAGACAGTCGATCGGGTGATATGACCAAGAGGGGTCGGTTAGGTTGGAGTGACCGACCAAACCAAAGTGATGTGTTGATCGAAACATGGTGGTCGATCAAGACGGGGCGGCTGATCGAACTAAGGTGGGTGGTTGATCAGACCTTGGCGGCCGATCGAACCTAATTGATTGGTCGATCGGGACGGAGCGGCTGATAAAATTGAAGTCAGAGCTTAATCAAACATTGGTGGCCAATCGAACCTAATTGATCAATCAACTGAACTGGGGTTGTCGATCAAACCGAAGCGAGTGGTTGATCGGACCTTGGTGATTGATCGAACGTAACGTTATCGGTTGATCGGGCCTTGCTGACTGATTGAACCAAAATAATCACATAATTGAAGTGGCATGTGTAAGGTGCTACATGCAAAACATCATGTAGGGCATACAAGTAAATGCAAACCCGTATGCTTAATAGGCAATTAAACTCGTCATAGTGTTCTAACATAGAATCTAAAATTTGATGAAGTCGTAGTTGCAGTCTGTTACACAACATAACATATGACCTACCTCTAATTATCCAAAAAAACACAAAGACAATTTCCACGAAGAGAAAACTTTTATGAAAAATGAAGGTTTTTCTTCATGGATGTGGCCTTCATGATCTAGGGAATGAGAACCAAAGAGTTTTCTCGTTCTCTAGCTCGAGGTGGCTTCAACCCATTCATCAAGTGTTGAAGCCACCAAATAACCACAGGATTGCTAGGTTCTCTGCCAATTGGGCTTTTGGTGCTAGGACTTAAAAGGAGAGGTCAAGATTCGTAGGGATTTGCAATAAAACAGTCCTAACCTAAAGGGTTTTTCTCTAACACACAACCAAGATCCTTAAATCTCTATCATCTAGACCCAATGGGCTATAGGGAAGGAAAATGCAAGAAATTTTAGTGATTTTCACCTTCGCAATATTTGGAGATGTGATCTCTTTGCTTGCTCCTTACTCCAACCTCATTTGGATGAAGCTTTCCTCTTCTAGAGGAGATTTGAATCTTTTCTTTTTCCAAGTGGAATGAAGCTTTTCTTTACCAAAAGGAGAAGTGTGGCTCTTTCCTCCAAAAACTTCTTCCAAGGCCTCCCTCACACTTTTCTCAAGAGGTTGATGGAGGAGGAAGAAATAGAAAAATGAGGAAGAAGAAGGAGGTGTTTCTCTCTTTTTCCAGAGCTCTCCCAACTTCTCATACAAGCCTCTCCAATTCAGAAAATTGAGAAAATCCTTTATTGCTTTGCTATCGTTGTGACAAAAGTCTCTCTTCCCGCATCTAGACTCTGACCGATTGCTTTGTTGAGCAAAAACTAGATATTTGATCTTCTTGCAAGTAAATGGCTAATCTCTCGATAATGCTTTTTGATCCCTTCCATAAGTTGCTTTGGGACCATGCAAAAATTTCCATTAATGGTCCCATCCCTCTCAGCTGAAACTGTGTGACACAATAACATTTGATGGAAAGAAATGACAAATAATATCAAGCGCAGATGTGCCAAACATCAAGTGCATATGCGCCCTTCCATCTATTTTACACATTTTATTTGGGAGTTTAAGTGCCAATGGGGCACTTGATTTGGCTCTTGCTGGCAGCCATACCCCACTTGCTGTAAGCACCACTTTTCGGCATTTATGCGTCCATGACGTGGTACTTAGGTGACACCCGTTAAAAAAAGAATTTATTTTTTTCTATTTTTTGACCTTTTCTTTCCTTCTTTTTCGCGGCTTGTGTGGAGGATTCTCGTGGGTCCTCGAACCGCCAGAAGACATGTAGGAATTAAAATAGACTTTCTTACATCATGGCGGACACCAGGGTGCTCTCTATTACCCGACGGTCTATCTGTAGAAATGTTTTTACTAATCTGAAAGCTATAGGAAATTATTTATCTCTAAAATACACTCAAAAATTAATATTATGGAGGTTTTAGTTTAGGGATTTTAGCACTTACAGACATCATAGACCTGCTCGCGAGTGAATTGGCTTGAACCCAAATTTGCCCAAAAATGAGCGTGGGAGATTTTGATGACAAACCTTGACCATGGCAGGCTCCAAAAAGGTGGAGTATGATATCTAAACACTAGAATTGATGTTAAATGTATCCCATTTCATAATTAACATTGCCCCAAGGTGAATTCTCTCGGGTTGAGCTTTATCAGTACCAATTTTGATTTCGTGCTCGAAGCTCATACCAGGAAGTCCTATTCTATGTATTGGTCTACGAGTTCAGTCCTGTATCATTCAAGTGGACATCTCTCACATGTGACATAAAAAACTTATGTCAACATACATATTTATAGGGCTCCATGATTACATTGTTATAGAAAATTGCATACACAACATGTGTCCTGAGGAAAGTACTTTTGCTT
Organism: Phalaenopsis hybrid cultivar; assembly: GCA_002079205.1. Lineage (NCBI taxonomy): Eukaryota > Viridiplantae > Streptophyta > Magnoliopsida > Asparagales > Orchidaceae > Phalaenopsis > Phalaenopsis hybrid cultivar. The sequence goes on from JXCR01130490.1 coordinate 29,266, forward strand.
TCCAACCTGATCAGACCAACATATGTTTTATTATCTTATTGTGACATAGATTATTTGAGTATTTCATAGTCAAACGCATTATAAGTTCATTGTGGTATGGTTTTGTTTTGTAATTAAGTCGTTCGTCTTCTCTTCTTTTCTTAGAGGCATCCCTGTCATACTCTTGGTTTTGTGTAAGCCCTATTTCTACCTTTTATTATCTTTAGACTCTAATGTTGGCCTCTACAACTTAAGTTTTTTCTAAACTCTTTCTTTAGTTTTATCCACAAGAATAATATAATCAGCGAAAAACATACATCTCTTTACAACCTTCTATAAATGTCCCAAAGAGCATCCATAACTAAGGTAAGAAGATATGGGCTTACAGCTGATCCCTGATGTAATCCAACTGACTAAGAAAATACTTGGTCAATTCTCCAACTGTTCGAACACAAGTAACAACTCTAGCATACAAATCTTTAATGACTAAAATATAAATCATGTTGACACATTTCTTTTCTATAACTATCCAAAAAAATTCCCTTCAAACTTTATCGTAAGTGTTTTCTAAATCAATAAAATTCATGCCCATCATCCTTATCCTCTGTATTTCTCCATCAAGCTTCTCAACTAAAAGATTTGTCAGACATGAATCTAAAATAATTATGAGAATCAAACTAATTATGAGAAATTTTTGCATTACGTCTTAACTTATGTTGAATTACGCTATCACATAACTTTATCAAATAACATTATATAATTTATTATTACATTATAAATGAATGAAAAAATTAAAATATACAATTTTTTTTAAATTCCAAAATTAATTATATGGCTGATTAGAAGAATATTGTGTAGGGTGTTGAAGTTGGCACCAAATCGACCAATAACGAGACCGAGGTCCTGTTATCGCATACTTGCATTCCCTCCCCGTCCGCTGCCTATAAAACTCCTCCTCCATTCCCACGCCATGGTATCCCTCTCTAACATCTCACTACCTTTTCCTTACCCCGCTCCCCATTTTCCGCCGCAATGGACTCCGTCGCCACATGGGGTCTTGCGCCTCTCTGCTCTGTCGATCCAGAGATCCACGACCTCATCGAAAAGGAGAAGCGNTACATAATTGCATTCCCTCCCCGTCCGCCGCCTATAAAACTCCTCCTCCATTCCCACGCCATGGTATCCTTCTCTAACATCTTACTACCTCTTCCTTCCCCCGCTCCGCATTTTTCCGCCGCAATGGACTCCGTCGACACATGGGGTCTTGCGCCTCTCTCCTCTGTCGATCCAGAGATCCACGACCTCATCGAAAAGGAGAAGCGCCGGCAGTGCCGCGGGATCGAGCTCATTGCCTCCGAAAACTTCACTTCCTTCGCCGTCATTGAAGCCCTTGGCAGCGCGCTCACCAACAAATATTCCGAGGGCATGCCCGGCAACCGCTATTATGGCGGCAACGAATTCATTGACGAGATTGAGAACCTTTGCCGATCCCGCGCTCTCGAAGCCTTCCATCTTGATCCCGAGAAGTGGGGCGTCAACGTCCAGCCTTATTCTGGCAGCCCGGCTAATTTCGCCGCTTACACCGCGGTCCTTAACCCCCATGATAGAATCATGGGCCTCGATCTGCCCTCAGGCGGCCACCTCACTCATGGATACTACACAGCCGGTGGGAAGAAGATCTCTGCCACTTCGATCTACTTTGAGAGCTTGCCGTATAAGGTGAATTCCTCGACGGGGTACTTGGATTATGAGAAACTCGAGGAAAAAGCCTTGGATTTCCGCCCTAAGCTCATAATTTGTGGCGGGAGTGCGTACCCGAGGGATTGGGATTATGGGCGGTTCAGATCCATTGCTGATAAGGTCGGTGCGCTGCTGCTTTGCGACATGGCTCACATCAGTGGCCTTGTTGCTGCGCAGGTACGGTTTGTCTCTTCAATTCAGTTGTAGTGCCGTTTTTCTTGTGTTGTTTCTCATATCGCTTTTCTTAGCTTATTTGTTTGGATTGGTATATGTGAAGCTGCTTGGATCTTGGCGTGTGAGCTTACTAAACTTATGATTTATGAGTTTTTTAAAGGGATTAGGAAGTATTTGATTTGGATTTGAGTTAAGGTGATGAGAAAAGTCTCTCTAGTTTGCTCTAATTTGGTTTCTTCGCTTCGAACTAAACTAGGTCTAGCTATTATAACCTTTAGAAAAGAAAAGGAAAAAAATTGGAAGTTTAGGTTGGTCTCTATGTAATTTGCCCTTGCCCCCTTTTTTTAATATGACTTCTAAGTTGAACAATATTGGATCTTGGAATTTATTCTTATTTCCGTTTTACTTCATGTGCGCTGAAAGTTTTCTTGAGCATGTGATTTTACAATTCGTCTGTTCCATTTTACTGAACTTCATCCTTATTCAAGATCAAAAGCGGGTTATAGATTCAAGAAGGGTAATGCATGCTTGTTTCGGTCAGACAATGAAAAAGTTGAATTTAAATTGAGTCATATAGATCATGCAATTTTGGAATCTCAGTTGACTAAACCTCCATTTACCATCTTTAATACAGGAAGCTAATGATCCATTTGAGCACTGTGATATCGTCACAACCACAACACACAAGAGCCTCAGAGGCCCAAGAGCTGGCATGATCTTCTACAGGAAGGGCCCGAAGCCACCGAAGAAGGGACAGCCAGAGAATGCAATTTATGAATTTGAAGACAAAATTAACTTTGCAGTTTTTCCTTCCCTTCAAGGAGGTCCTCACAATCACCAGATAGCCGCCTTAGCTGTCGCACTGAAACAGGCCTCATCGCCGGGATTCAAGGCATATGCTAAGCAGGTTAAGGCAAATGCTGCCTCCCTCGGAAAGTATTTGATAAAGAAGGGATACAATATTGTTACCAATGGGACAGAGAATCACCTTGTCCTTTGGGATCTTCGTCCTCTTGGCTTGACTGGTAAAATTAGCTGCTCATGTTTTTCACAGATTGATCAGTTAGGTGCTTTATATGCTAATTTCTGTTTGAATTTTCTTTCATTTTTGCTCCTTGCTTCTTTATAGGGAACAAGGTGGAGAAGGTTTGTGATCTCTGCAACATAACACTAAACAAAAATGCTGTTTTTGGTGACAGCAGTGCTTTGGCTCCTGGTGGCGTCCGTATAGGTATTTAAGTTATATTTGTATGCGTTTTCCTTATTTTTATGAATTATTTTGTGCTTTGTTTTGTCATGATACTCAGGAAACATAGAATTTAACTATCAAAAGTAATTAAAAAAAGGTTATTTGTTTTCAATTATGTGCCACTGTATGGTTTTCTTGCTGTAAAATACCCAGCTTTTGTAAGGCCCATGGGAATGCTTTATACCAGTGATTATTTAAGAAAGGAGCATTTGCATAAATACCACACAATTCTTTCGCATTTACACATCTCTTACCTAAACTTGCATATTTACATACATAACACTTATATATAATATCACATCAAAATTCCACCACAGCTAACTTCTTACAAGTGAATTACACGGTTTTATGCATGGCTTCATGACACCAAAATGTTATGAATGTAAATATTAAACTTTTGGTGTTAGATATGTAAATACAAAGAATTTGTGTGGGTATGTATGTAAATTTTGCTTTAGCAAATCATTCTAGATTGTTTAGGCTTAGACTATAGCTCATCTGAATGTTAACAACAATTAAAATCATGTTTCTTTAATGTATTCATTGTGTTTTTTTACAATCATCACCTATGATATTTCACAGGTGCTCCTGCCATGACCTCCAGAGGATTGGTCGAGAAGGATTTTGAGCAAATTGCAGAGTTTCTCCACCAAGCAGTAACCGTTACCCTGAGCATCCAGAAGGAACACGGTAAGCTCCTGAAGGACTTTAATAAGGGTTTAGCGAACAATGAGGACATTGAGAACCTCAAGGCTGCTGTAGAGAAGTTTTCCGCTTCATTTGACATGCCCGGCTTTCAGACTTCTGAAATGAAATACAAGGACTAGACTTGTACTTTTCACCGAATATTACATCTTCCTTTGTATTTCTGAGTTTTCTGTCTCTTTATGGATTTGTTTTTCATCTTTCTTTTTGGCTATCTAATTATTTGAACTTGTTTTTGTTTGAGTTATAATGTTAGAATTTCCGGAAATAAGGATTCATGATTTGTAAACGATTTCTTTTGTGGATTGCTTATGAGAACTTTTATGACAACTACATAAATGATTGTAATTTTTTTCAGTTAATGTGATTCTCATGATCGATAGAAAGCTTGAGTGAAATGATTAATTGCAATTAATAGAACTACCTGGGTCTGTAAATAGGAAAAAAATTGCGTGTGATAGACGTACGCAGCGCTGCGTACGATATTGGGGTTATACCGAGGGTACAAGGGGGTTACATCCGCGGTATAACCTCTTGTAACCTCCCTGTAACCTTCTGTAACCTACCTGTAACCTGAAATAAGTTTCGCGCTTCTATTATCATATATTAAGAATTTATTAGTAGGTTACAAGTAAGTTACAAAAGATTACAGGGAGGTTATAAGAGGTTATACCACGGATATAACCACCCCCTTGTACCCTTGGTATAACCTCAATATAGTACGCAGCGCTACGTACGTCTATCGCACGTAATTTTTTTCCCTGTAAATAACTCGAATTGGGTGCAGAGAAATGCAATATCGTTGAACTCAGTGACAGAAGATTTTTTGAATAAAAACAAATTTCTGAAGTTCTGAATGAAATATAGGTGAGGAGGCTGAATGCATATCAGAGCATGAAGACCATGAATTATATTCATCCTGAGATAAATCCATATTTAAAAATGTTCTCATCATCATTTTTTTTCATAATATTTGGCTTTTTTATTTCTAATATTCGAAAATAATTACTGTGCTAATGTTTATTTTAATATGTTCTTGATTATAACAATTTTATATTGTACAATAACTCATTCATTTTTATGTTATACGGTGCTTAATAGTTCATTAGATTCAATGTGAATTTCATTGCAATATCAAATTCTCAAGGTCTTATTCAACAATTTTCTTAAATTAATTTTTGAGATTAAGGGCCCATTTGGGGCAGCTTATTTGGTGCGGTGGTGTTTTGAAAACGCATCTGGCTTGTTTGGGTAAACGGTGTTTTGGCAGCTTATGCGTTTTCAAAACATAAAAAACGCAGCGTTTTGGTCCGGCTTTTCCAAAAAAATAAAAATTTGTAATAGTCACCGCACCTAGCTTATTAGCAGATTATTCAATAAGCTACAGCTGCCCCAAATAGACCCTAAATGAACTTCAATTTTTATGTGATTGCGATCAAAATGATTTTTTTATCAGAAGATAATTTAAATGCAATGAGAAAGTTAAGATCTAAATCCATGTGAGCTTATACAATTCAAGAGAATCGAATCATAAGAAGTTGGCTTACCTCCCTATGCATTTTTTTTTTCATATTATAATTTAATGTCATATTATAATTTAATTATAGTATGTTCATAGTTTAATACAAGTTTTTTTTTTTCGATACTCTTGTTTTTAAATACTCATATATTATTTTATAGCAAGAAAGGTTACTTATATTTTATTTAATTTTTATAAATTAGTTAGAAGTTAATTTGAAATCTATTTACTTGCATATTATTTTTTATGGAAAATTAAGTACTTATGCAAATTTTAAGTTTTTCAATTAATATAAAGCAAGTAAAAGTATGAACGTCAAAAATTTTAAACAAACAAAGTATGAACATATATGTAAAAGCTTGCCTCAAGCTCGAATTGAATATAATTAACTTATGATTTCACCAAGCCAAGTCCAAACTATGATATACTCCACTTAAATCAGCTCGATTACAACCCTAGGTTTGATGTGATTTGTTTATTTTTTTCCAACAAGTTGCTTGTATAAAGCCTGAGTAAGGTTTGTTTATGACTCATTTATTTTGTTAAATGAGTTGTTCGTTAATAAACTTAATAATCTTTATTTTAACCGAGTTCGAGTCGAGCTCAAACAGGATATTTATAGATGAACTTGATTTCGAACATAGACTTAAAAGCTCAAATGAAGCTCAACTCAAGTTGAGCTCGAACAAACTTTTCATAATAGATTTTGTATATGAATAATTGGATATCATGAGCTAGTAAATAATGATTATTTTAATCCACTATAAAAATTTAAAAATCATTTGAATTAGTTTGATCACTAAAATTTATTTTCTAAGTAAAAAGGTATTTTTGCATTAAAATACTTAAAATAAATTAACTATAAGTAGAAAAACTACGAAAAAGTGGTTTTCTGAGTTTCTTGTGATCAGGGGCACTTAGGAAAAAATATATATTTTTTAAAATAATTAGTTCATTTTTGAGTTACTTTTTGAATTAAAAAAAATTAAAAATAATCAAAATTTTCAAAAATATGAAAATAACCAAAATTATTCCTAATTGTTCCCTGCTCACTTAGGACCCCTTAAGATATTTTTCTTAATTTTCGTGATTGGGTTATGTATTTTTAAATGCCAAAAATATTTTTTTTTCTTAATTTTTCTATTAAAATAATTATATTAAATAAAATAAGAGTCATAAAAATAAAAAGNGTACACGGTTTTATTCATGGCTTCATGACACCAAAATGTTATAAATGTAAATATTAAACTTTTAGTGTTAGATATGTAAATACAAAGAATTTGTGTGGGTATGTATGTAAATTTTCCTTTAGCAAATCATTCTAGATTGTTTAGGCTTAGACTATAGCTCATCTGAATGTTAACAATAATTAAAATCATGTTTCTTTAATGTATTCATTGTGTTTTTTACAATCATCACCTATGACATTTCACAGGTGCTCCTGCCATGACCTCTAGAGGATTGGTCGAGAAGGATTTTGAGCAAATTGCAGAGTTTCTCCACCAAGCAGTAACCGTTACCCTGAGCATCCAGAAGGAACACGGTAAGCTCCTGAAGGACTTTAATAAGGGTTTAGCGAACAATGAGGACATTGAGAACCTCAAGGCTGCTGTAGAGAAGTTTTCCGCTTCATTTGACATGCCCGGCTTTCAGACTTCTGAAATGAAATACAAGGACTAGACTTGTACGTCTCACCTAATATTACATCTTCCTTTGTATTTCTGAGTTATCTGTCTCTTTATGGATTTGTTTTTCATCTTTTTTTTTGGCTATCTAATTATTTGAAGTTGTTCTTGTTCGAGTTATAATGTTAGAATTTCCGGAAATAAGGATTCATGATTTGTAAACGGTTTCATTTGTGGATTGCTTATGAGAACTTTTATGACAATTACATAAATGATTGTAATTTTTTTCAGTTTATGTGATTCTCATGATCCATAGAAAGCTTGAGTGAAATGATTAATTGCAATTAATAGAACTACCTGGGTCTGTAAATAGGAAAAAAATTGCGTGTGATAGACGTACGCAGCGCTGCGTACGATATTGGGGTTATACCGAGGGTACAAGGGGGTTACATCCGCAGTATAATCTCTTGTAATCTCCCTGTAACCTTCTGTAACCTACATGTAACCTGAAATAAGTTTCGCGTTTCTGTTATCATATATTAAGAATTTATTAGTAGGTTACAAGTAAGTTACAGAAAATTACTGGGAGGTTACAAGAGGTTATACCACGGATATGACCCCTTTGTATCCTCGGTATAACTTCAATATCGTACGCAGCGCTATGTACGTCTATCGCAAACAATTTTTTTCCCTGTGGTGCAGAGAAATGCAATATCGTTGAACTCAGTGACAGAAGATTTTTTGAATAAAAACAAATTTCTGAATTTCTGAATGAAATATAGGTGAGGAGTCTGAATGCATATCAGAGCATGAAGACCATGAATTATATTCATCCTGAGATAAATCCATATTTAAAAATGTTCTCATCTTCATTTTTTTCATAATATTTGGCTTTTTTTTTTTCTAATAATCGAAAATAATTACTGTGTTAATGTTTATTTTAATATGTTCATGATTATAACAATTTTATACTGTACAATAACTCATTCATCTTTATGTTATACGGTGCTTAATAGTTCATTAGATTCAATGTGAATTTCATTGCAATATCAAATTCTCAAGGTATGATTCAACAATTTTCGTAAATTAATTTTTGAGACTAAGGGCCCGTTTGGGGCAACTTATTTAGTACGGTGGCGTTTTGAAAACGCATCTGGCTTGTTTGGGTGAACGGCGTTTTGACAACTTTTGCGTTTTCAAATCACAAAAAACAGTGTTTTCACACGGCATCTATCTAGGTGCGGTGGGAGCTTATTGGCAATGGTCTGGTTTTTCCAAACAAATAAAAATTTGTAATAGTCACTGCACCTAGCTTATCAGCAGATTATTCAATAAGCTACAACTTTCCCAGACAGACCCTAAATGAACTTCAATTTTTATGTGATTGCGATCAAAATGATCTTTTTATCAAAAGATAATTTAAATGCAATGAGAAAGTTAAGATCTAAGTCCATGTGAGCTTATACAATTCAAGAGAATCCAATCATAAGAAGTTGGCTTACCTCCCTATGCATTTTTTTTTTCATATTATAATTTAATGTCATATTATAATTTAATTATAGTATTTCATAGTTTAAAACAAGTTTTTTTTTTTCGATACTCTTGTTTTTAAGTACTCATATATTATTTTATAGCAAGAATGCTTACTTATATTTTATTAAATTTTTATAAATTAGTTAGAAGTTAATTTGAAATCTATTTACTTGCATATTATTTTTTATGGAAAATTAAGTACTTATATTCAAATTTTAAGTTTTTCAATTAATATAAAGCAAGTTCAAAAATTTTAAACAAACAAAGTATGAACATATATGTGAAAGCTTGCCTCAAGCTCAACTTATGATTTCACCAAGCCAAGTCCAAACCATGATATACTCAACTTGAATCAGCTTGATTACAACCCTATGTTTGATATGATTTGTTTTTTTTTTCCTAACAAGTTGCTTGTATAAAGCCTGAGTAAGCCTTGTTTATAACTCATTTATTTTGTTAAATGAGTTGTTCGTTACTAAACTTAATAATCTTTATTTTAACCGAGTTTGAGTCGAGCTTAAACAGGATATTTATAGATGAACTTAATCTCGAACATAGACTTAAAAGCTCAAATGAAGCTCAAGCTGAGCTCGAACAAGCTTTTCATAATAGATTTTGTATATGAATAATTGGTCATCATGAGCTAGTAAATAATGATTATTTTAACCCACTATAAAAATTTAAAACTCATTTGAATTTGTTTGATCACTAAAATCTATTTTCTAAGTAAAATGGTATTTTTGCATTAAAATACTTATAATAAATTAACTATAAGTAGAAAAACTATGAAAAGTGGTTTTCTGAGTTCCTTGTGATTAGGGGCACTTAGGAAAAAATTTTTTTAAAAAAAATAATTAGTTCATTTTTTAGTTACTTTTTGAATTAAAAATAATTTAAAATAATCAAAATTTTCAAAAATATAAAAATAACCAAAATTATTCTTAATTGTTCCCTGCTCACTTAGGACCCCTTAAGATATTTTTCTTTATTTTCGTGATTTGGTTATGTATTTTTATATGCCAAAAATATATTTTTCTTAATTTTTCTATTAAAATAATTATATTAAATAAAATAAGAGTCATAAAAATAAAAAGTTTGTTTCTCTAGGTTCTCTGAACTCGGAGAAATTTATAAAAAATATAAAAAGTGATTTTTTAAATTAAAACATATTTTTTATTTAATTAATCACTAAAATCAATAAATAATTTTAATAAGTAGAGTATAATTTGGAAAATTATGAAATTTTGTCCAAGTGATCTTCTGACCTAGATGAACCTCTAATAATTTTCTCATGAACAAAAACTCTACTTTGATTAACTAAATAAATTAATATTGAAAATTCTTTTTCTGAGTTAAAATTATTATATAGATAAAATAAAAATTGAAAAAATCACATTTTCTCCTTTGATATTTTAGAGTGGGGTACCATAAAAATTTCAAAGTCGTTTGAGTTATATATGATGAGTTATGAAGTGGAGAGCCCTAGGGGCAAAATGATAATTTTGGATTTTGATGCCCTAATTGAAATTTAGGATTAACCAAATGGTAAATGGGTAATTTTGATCATAGTGAACTCTTTTGGATGTTTGCAATTTAATGGGTTAAGAGGTAGAAACCAACTTGTCACATTTTCATGGTAAGGGTAAAATTGTAATTTTATAAATTATTATGACTTAGAAGTCAATTTAATTAGATGATACTAAGGCAATGGGCTTAAGTTAGGAAGATAATAATTCACTTATTTGAAGCCCCTAATTGGTGATTAGATGATAACATGATCTTTAAATGAGAATAGATCTTACTTAAATTAACATTTTAATTATTACAAATTTACCCATGAAATATTAATGGGCTTGTAGTGAGCTAGGCTTAATCCAAGATTGTTTAATGAGGTTTAGAAAAGATAACATAACTAATTATGAACATTTTGAAAACACTACAAGCTCGACTTTAATCTAAGATATAAAATCCTTAATGACTTTGAGTTTGTCCCTCGAGGCATTCACTCACATAACTTTTAAGTAGAATATTAAGTGACTGTCTGATTACCCCACTCTTTGGATAGTTAAAGTATCAAGGTACGCTGAGCATAGGGTGTATCAATTTATTGAAACTAAAATCTAAATTTGGATGGTTAATTGAACAATATAATAAGATCAAATGAACTCGAAATTTTTCAAAGGCTTTTAAAAGTTGTTCAAGGTTATGCCCCGAACATTTTAGAATCCTTTGGATACTTTGAAGGATAATTGAATTTATTATTCATTGTTCAAGAAAATCATCCACTAAAACCTTTAATGATTCACCAAGTTAAGACCTAGGGTTTGGTAGATACAACTTCTACTGGTCTTCTTTTTTTCTGTTCTTGCAGTTTATTTAAAATTTCCTGCAAAATTATATATCTGTTCTAAGTTCTAACATTTCAGCGAGAGTGCGAGAAGATGATAGGTACTCATTTACATTTTTTGCAATGTAATTTCCTTTACTTTTACTTTACTGCATTCATATTTGTGCTTGCTTCAATTACAAAACCTTTTTCAAAATTGAAAATTATAAAACCATTTTTTTAAAATTAAACAACAAACCAACAATTTCATAACACGTCCTTTTGAATTTACGGTAGTCTCTCGGATAAGGTAACCCACGGTTGCTAATGATATCTCCTTAGTTTAAATGAGCTCAACAAATCGTTTAAGTTAAGTAGATTCAAAAGAAAACAGTGGTACTAGAACGAGGGAACCGTGGGATCCTAACCGGTGTAGCTCAAATCAAATTTAACCCCCCCCCCCAATTGATTGAATTTACTTGTCATTTAAATCCTTGAACCTTAAACTTTAGGATTGTTACTTCACGGAGGAGCTTTGAGCTAGCTCCAAGGGCAACATTCTGCAACAGTAAAATATCTACAACTACAAATCACTTCTTCAAAATTAAACAACAAGTCATAGGATTTCGATGTCGTTTTTCTATTGCAACATAAATTCTCTCTCAATCATGTTGTACAATTTAAGCCCTAATTCGTTTTAGGATTCCAAGGTTGTCGTCCATTACAACATAAATCCTTCTATCTCTTAGGTTATTTGAATGATTGTATCATAAATGTAAGCCCTGAATAATAATAATTGGCAGAATGAAACACTTGGTAATTTTCTTCTCAAAACTGAAGTCAAACCTTAAGATAGCTTAGGAAGTAATTGAGGTTGTCCTCAGGATCTCTGACTACCCCTAATTTCTCCCTTTGGATTACGTAACAGTGTTCCAAATTTGAGCTTTTCCCATTTGACGCTCTTTGGTCCGATTTTTAAAGAGTCATATCCTTTGAAATTATTGAAGACAATATTTTCTGATCTAAATCGAGATTTTTCTTTGGTGATCATGGTCATTTAAGATGTAATTAACTATAAGAGTTTGCTCTTATAGAAAACCTTAAGAACCAAGCTTAGTATAAACTCTATCTAATCTTTATATTAGATAAAGAAATTTGTCGATCAACATAATAGTTTCACAGACTAAACCGGATAGCTTAAATTCTTTAGTTTATTTAATTGAGACTCGCTAGTAAGTAATATTTCTATTCATCGGGATAGATTTGTCACTTATGGTATTGTACTTGTTTATTTAAACTATCATCCATATGAGATCGGTTCAGTCTCGTATTTTCAAAATTAAAATATTACTTTTCAAAATTATAATATATATATTATATTATATGAAACATCTTTTTTCCAATGACGAAAAGGCAATTGATACCTAGTATGTGTCTTAATCTCTTCTTTTCTGATCCTTCATCTCCTTTGAATTGTTCATTACCATTCAAGTAAAAATCCTAAGGCGATAAATAGACAGGTTTGCGACTCCGAGTTACAAAAAAGAACCAAAATTTGAATTCTCTAGAACATGTCTTGAATGTAATTTGTTAAGTACTTATACTGCATCTATCATTTTATCTTAGACTAGGTAGTAATTTTATTTTTCCTCTCACATTGATGTACATAGTTGAAGTTTTCCCACCACAAAGAAACATTCTATCATAACTTAATAGTGGCTAGCTTAACCCTTTTATCATGTGGAACATCCTTGTACTTGAAGACACGATTCATTATCTTGAGCCACTCGATTAACTCGCCCAAATCCATGTAACCGTCAAAATCTGATGAATCAATCTTCACTCTAAAATTCAAGATTCTCTTTTGATATCCCATAACAAATCGTCGGGAGATTGGTTCTTCATCACTGGAAACTAATTGATGGAAGGGATTCAATTCATTCTCTCGATCTGAAGAGTCGTTGTTATGGTTACGATGACCTCTCTGAGTTGTCTCCCCTCAAATGTCGCAAGCTTTTGTTGTTGAATTCTCACTACATGTCATTCATAATAAATTCATGGAGACCTCTTTATAGATTTCTCATAGGCCATGCTATCCTTTTCTCTCTTTCAATTTTTTGATGGGTCTAGGGTTGTAAATAAAAAATTGGTCAAAGTTTAAGGTTTTGGTGGTAGGTATAGCAGCAATTTTTTGGCGAAGGCTAGAAGGTTGAATTTTAAAAATTTTTTGTTATGATTAGAAACTGCAATAAGAATATATAAGATATAGTAGGTTTTTTTTTATTTTAATTTGAGATACAAAAGATAAAATCCAAAAATGCTTCGATATCACATGATTTCATTATAGAGCATCTAAAAGGTGTAAGAGGAAATAAAATGCATTAGAGAAGTTACAGGCTGAATAAAGGGAGTGAAAGGATGGATATAGGCTGAATTCTAGCTTTTGTTTAAGGATGGCATCGAACCAAAAGAGCAGAATAGTTGTCAACCGTAGTTTGAGGCCATCAAACAGTAGTCACAGCGAGAAAACAAGAAGAAGATGGGGTATAGACATCGAGGATGATCCACCATATGTTCTTGAACAAGATATAGATACACTAATTGCAACATAAGGAAATCTTCTCCTAACACAAAACAATAGTCAAAAGTCCGCTAAACTAGCAAAATTATAACATATAAATAGTTCCCTAAAAGCAAATAACGTAATTAAAAAATATAGGAATAGGAAAGAACCAGGAAAGAAAGAAAAGTAAAAGGAAGTTTGTTGCAAATAGAAAATAAATAAGAGAAGGATATTCCAGACTTTTTACCCGCACAATCGCGGGATCCGCATGTTGTAGAGCGGAAGTCTCGTGCCTACAAGAAAATCATGTCTCACGTTAGTTGGTTTGTAATGGAACCAAGTGAAGCCTAGTATGTCATGGATTAGACCTGACTTGGTCGAATTATAAATTGTTTATGTTTAGTTCAAGCCCAATCAGACTTTCACATATATGTTTATACTTTGCTTGCTTAAAATTTGTAATAATCATACTTGATTTATATTAACTTTCTTTTTTTAAAATCTAAAGGTATACATTACACCTGCAATATTAAGAAAATGTTGGATTAAATGATTAACAAGGGTGAGCGTCGCTTATGTGAAAAAAAAGAAGTGGAGAAAGCGTTGTCGTCAATGAAGGAGCGAACGAAAAATATGATGTACTTGAGTTATTTAGAGTAATGGAACAGCTAAAATATAGAATGAGTATTTAAGTGCTTTCATATAAAAATTAAAATTAGGTTAGTATTTGATTTTATAAATCTAGTAAACAATATAAAAAATCAAACTGCTTGATTTTTTTTATATAAAATTATTAACAAATGATTTTACAAATCAAACTAAATAATCAATTGCATAAATTTTAAATTAGTATCTAACTAATTAATACCGCATAAATGAAATAATATATATGTTTCAAGTAACTTTTCTTACAATTAAAAAACATAAAAAATATTAACAAACTAGTTTATTTAAATAAAAAACTAATAAGAAATTAAATTAGATTTATATCCATATTGATAATAAATTAAAGTTTATTGTTATTAAATATTAAATTAAATATATTTTAATTAATTAATTTTATTTAAATAACATATAACATTTAATAAATGAGTTCCTCTATGTTCAAATTTAGTTCATTTAATGTCAGAATCTTAAAAAATAAGTTCAAACATATGAATTCACTAATCTGAAGGATAATGAATCGAGTTAGAGTGAATCATTTCGAGCCCCAGTAACTAGATTATTCACAATTATAAATAACTAAACAACTCATTGTTTAACAAAAGACAACATAAACAAATCACAAGGCAATACATTTATTGGATTACAACCCAAAGAAGAAGTTCTAGATAGCACATCCTACTCCACAAAAAGCCAAGAAAAATATCACTTGGACAATTTATCATAAGCCAAGTCCTTCAACTTCCCCACAAACTCCCCTAAGAACCTCTCTTGCGCCTCACCATTCATGAAAAAGCATCTCCACTTATCAAACCTCTCCCTCCCCTCCTCGCCATTCTCCTCCATTACCCTAACCACCGCATCCCTCACCGCCTCCTTCCTGAAACCGCCGTCTTCTTCCCTCTCCACCTCCACCCCTACTCCCAAATCCCCTGCGAACAGTCTCGCATTCAAGTACTGATCTCCCCTCTGCGGCAACATCACCACCCTGCATCCCCCCACCACCGCCTCCACCAATGAGCTCATCCCCGCGTGGCACACGAAGCATCCCACGCTCCTGTGCCCGAGTATCAGCTGCTGCGGGGCCCACCCTTCCCTCACCAACCTCCCGCCGCCGGAGATTGCTCCGGCGGCGGTGCCCTGCTTCAATACCGCCAAAAATGGCTTTCCGGCCATCTCCAGCCCGAGGAGAAGCTCCTTCACCCCATCCTCGCTAAGCGCCGTCTCGCTGCCGAAGGAGCAGAAGACAACCGAGCCGTCGGAAAACCGGTCGAGGAAATCGGTCCACTCGGGGCCGAGCGAACCGCCGGGGGATTCGGGAACGACGGGGCCGGCGAGGAGGATGGGTTTGGAGAGCTGTGATTCGATGTAATGGATGTAGGGGGATTCCATTTCCATGCAGGTCTTGACGATAATGGCTGAACAGCCGGTGAGGCCGGCGAGCACGCGATCGTAGACGGAGAGCTCGCCGGCCTCACCGAAGCTCCGGAATATGTAGGAGAAGTCGGCGGCTTGGTATGCAGGTACGCCGGCTGACAGGGCGGTGGAGGGGGGGAAGCCGGTCGGCGGATGGGCTAGCTCCTCCTACAACAATTTTGAGTTAATCACTGTTGCAGAAATGAAAAAATAAAAAAAAGTTCTGATTTTTGGGCAATACGGCATTGCGGCGGGCAGGGACGGTGAGGTAGGCGGTGGCGGCGGCCGAGAAAACAGAGAAAAACAGAGTCTTGATGCCGAGGGGGTGGGCGATGGAGGGGATCCACGGCTGGGCGAAGTCGAAGAAGAGGAGTTGGGGACGGAGGTCGGCAAGGAGAGCGGCGACTTGGGGCTGCATGTTGTCGACGGCGAGCTTGAGGAGTTCGGCGGTG
>JXCR01130490.1:45619-58274 GCA_002079205.1 Phalaenopsis hybrid cultivar
AGAGAGAGAGAGATTAGGGTTTGAATGATGGTGGCTGGATGGTAAAGGAGACGAACTGATTGGGGGGAGGTGGACATGGAAACGGCAGCTTTTGTAGGTGCTGGCTGCATGACTTTATCTGGCATTTTTTATTGTTCATGTGATTTTTATTTTCTAACATATGTAGCGGTTTCTATGCTTTCACTTTTTAAAAGTTGTAATTAAATGTCATAACTAATTTTTTTTTTTAACACGAATCTTTTGGTTACTTCACATTAAGTCTTAAGACAATTTTTTTAACAAGAAATATTTTAATTTAAATTAAGAATTATTCAGAACTTCAATTTCAATAAAACTACAGTCAAATTAACCGAGTAGACAAAACGAACCTATTGATACCAAAATTAGTTCGTCCAATCATCCCCAGTTCAAATCAATTAATCACATTTAGAGACTTTGGATAATTAGTTGGAAGGTCGAACGACCTCTAAATTTGATGTCCTATATACAAATCGAGCATCGTGGTGAAAGGAAGCCAACGAGCCAAAAATCACTCGATTTTGAGGTCATTAAAACTCTTTGATCCTCAAACAACTTTTTTATGATAAAAAAGAATTAATGTGAATAATTTTCATCAAATAACCAAAATTTCCCTTCTTTGGAGCATCTAAAAAGACCCTCACTCTTCACTTGAGGGAAAGAAGAGTCAAATTTATAGTGATATTTCAGATTAAAGCCTCCACGAAAACTTTCAGCCTCTATGGCTGCTAGCTAACATCGACCACTACCCGTCGACTGATGGGCCGCCCTTTTTTTTGTTGTCATTAGTAAAGCCTATTATGTAACAAAATATCTTGAATACTGTTCAACAACAGAGTATCATGAATACTATGTAGTGAAGTATTTCGAATACGAGTCATGAAGTATATGACACATAGGGCAATGAACCATCTCATAAAAATAAAAATTTATCTCTTAAAAAGTCATAATTAACATTACATTTGATGTGATGTGATGCCAATATGCATGTAAATATAAGTTTTTGTGTGGGGTACGTAAATCCATGAGAATTGAATGCCATGCATGAAAAAGCGCATTATTTTATTATTCACACACATATATTATCGTCCTCGCTTCACGCATTTAGGAGATACAAAAAACATTTTACCAGCTTTAAGAAATCCAAAAAATCCAAATTTATTAAATCCTGTTAATACTAATATATTTTATCTTAAATTCGAAAAAGTAATTCCTATATATATATTTCATCAGCAAAAGCGGCGGCCGACGGTGGTAGCGTGGGCGGCAATGATAGAGGTGGTCAGCGGTAGCCAGTGCCGACAACGGCCAGCCAACCTCAGGTACAACAACATTGCATAGAACCGATGGTTGGCTAGTCGATTGCTGGCAACAACACTTTACATAGAGTTGTGTGATTGAAAATTAGTAAAATTCATCGAATTTGAATGACTTGTAAAATAAATTATAAATTTGTTCATATTTATACCGGATTTAAAATTTGAAAGACCAAACAACAAAATTCTTAATATCTATGCAAGAAAAATAGGACCAAGTATTTCTATATTTCCCTCCAAATATGGAGGCTCTTTGTAATATTGTCTATTGTCAAAATATTTAGCTTAAGGGTCCGTTTGGGGCAGCTTATAAGTGTGGGCGTCGTTTTGAACGCCGCTGCCACACCGTTTGGTTAGCGCTTTTCGTCAGCTTATCTGAAACTGTGTTTGGGTTTTTACACTAAACGCAGGTCGCGGGTCGGTCAACCCCTGCTGCCGGCCTGCGGGCCGTGTTTCAGAATAAGCAGCTTATCCTTAAACACACAAGCTGCCCCAAACGGACCCTAAACCTACCTCCATGGTGTATATAAAATTATTTTACATCAATTTTTATTTTATTTTAAATAAAATCAACGCTCATTTGGAAATGCNCTGTAGTGCCGTTTTTCTTGTATTGTTTCTCATATCGCTTTTCTTAGCTTATTTGTTTGGATTGGGATATGTGAAGCTGCTTGGATCTTGGCGTGTGAGCTTACTAAACTTATGATTTATGAGTTTTTTAAAGGGATTAGGAAGTATGTGATTTGGATTTGAGTTAAGGTGATGAGAAAATTGGCTCTCTCTCTAGTTTGCTCTAATTTGGTTTCTTCGCTTCGAACTAAAGTAGGTCTAGCTATTATAACCTTTANCTCTCTCTAGTTTGCTCTAATTTGGTTTCTTCGCTTCGAACTAAAGTAGGTCTAGCTATTATAACCTTTAGAAAAGAAAAGGAAAAAAAAATGGAAGTTTTGGTTGGTCTCTATGTAATTTCCCTTGCCCCCTTTTTTTTATTATGACTTCTAAGTTGAACAATATTGGATCTTGGAATTTATTCTTATTTCCGTTTTACTTCATGTGCGCTGAAAGTTTTCTTGAGCATGTGATTTTACAATTCGTCTGTTCCATTTTACTGAACTTCATCCTTATTCAAGATCAAAAGCGGGTTATAGATTCAAGAAGGGTAGTGCATGCTGGTTTCAGTCAGACAATGCAAAAGTTGAATTGAAATTGAGTCATATAGATCATGCAATTTTGGAATCTCAGTTGACTAAACCTCCATTTACCATCTTTAATACANTGGAAGTTTTGGTTGGTCTCTATGTAATTGCCCTTGCCCCCTTTTTTTTAATATGACTTCTAAGTTGAACAATATTGGATCTTGGAATTTATTCTTCTTTCCGTTTTACTTCATGTGCGCTGAAAGTTTTCTTGAGCATGTGATTTTACAATTCGTCTGTTCCATTTTACTGAACTTCATCCTTATTCAAGATCAAAAGCGGGTTATAGATTCAAGAAGGGTAGTGCATGCTGGTTTCAGTTAGACAATGCAAAACTTGAATTGAAATTGAGTCATATAGATCATGCAATTTTGGAATCTCGGTTGACTAAACCTCCATTTACCATCTTTAATACAGGAAGCTAATGATCCATTTGAGCACTGTGATATCGTCACAACCACAACACACAAGAGCCTCAGAGGCCCAAGAGCTGGCATGATCTTCTACAGGAAGGGCCCGAAGCCACCGAAGAAGGGACAGCCAGAGAATGCAATTTATGAATTTGAAGACAAAATTAACTTTGCAGTTTTTCCTTCCCTTCAAGGAGGTCCTCACAATCACCAGATAGCCGCATTAGCTGTCGCACTGAAACAGGCCTCATCGCCGGGATTCAAGGCATATGCCAAGCAGGTTAAGGCAAATGCTGCCGCCCTCGGAAAGTATTTGATAAAGAAGGGATACAATATTGTTACCAATGGGACAGAGAATCACCTTGTCCTTTGGGATCTTCGTCCTCTTGGCTTGACTGGTAAAATTAGCTGCTCATGTTTTTCACAGATTGATCAGTTAGGTGCTTTATATGCTAATTTCTGTTTGAATTTTCTTTCATTTTTGCTCCTTGCTTGTTTATAGGGAACAAGGTGGAGAAGGTTTGTGATCTCTGCAACATAACACTCAACAAAAATGCTGTTTTTGGTGACAGCAGTGCTTTGGCTCCTGGTGGCGTCCGTATAGGTATTTAAGTTATATTTGTATGCGTTTTCCTTATTTTTATGAATTATTTTGTGCTTTGTTTTGTCATGATACTCAGGAAACATAGAATTTAACTATCAAAAGTAATTAAAAAAAGGTTATTTGTTTTCAATTATGTGCTGCTGTATGGTTTTCTTGCTGTAAAATATCCAGCTATTGTAAGGTCCATGGGAATGCTTTCTACCAGTGATTATTTAAGAAAATAGAGTTTACATAAATACCACACAATTGTTTTGCATTTACACATCTCTTACCTAAACTTGCATATTTACATACATAACACTTATATATAATATCACATCAAAATTCCACCACAGCTAACTTCTTACAAGTGAATTACACGGTTTTATTCATGGCTTCATGACACCAAAATGTTATGAATGTAAATATTAAACTTTTTGTGTTAGATATGTAAATACAAAGAATTTGTGTGGTATGTATGTAAATTTTCCTTTAGCAAATCATTCTAGATTGTTTAGGCTTAGACTATAGCTCATCTGAATGTTAACAACAATTAAAATCATGTTTCTTTAATGTATTCATTGTGTTTTTTTACAATCATCACCTATGATATTTCACAGGTGCTCCTGCCATGACCTCCAGAGGATTGGTCGAGAAGGATTTTGAGCAAATTGCAGAGTTTCTCCACCAAGCAGTAACCGTTACCCTGAGCATCCAGAAGGAACACGGTAAGCTCCTGAAGGACTTTAATAAGGGTTTAGCGAACAATGAGGACATTGAGAACCTCAAGGCTGCTGTAGAGAAGTTTTCCGCTTCATTTGACATGCCCGGCTTTCAGACTTCTGAAATGAAATACAAGGACTAGACTTGTACGTTTCACCTAATATTACATCTTCCTTTGTATTTCTGAGTTATCTGTCTCTTTATGGATTTGTTTTTCATCTTTTTTTTTGGCTATCTAATTATTTGAAGTTGTTCTTGTTCGAGTTATAATGTTAGAATTTCCGGAAATAAGGATTCATGATTTGTAAACGGTTTCATTTGTGGATTGCTTATGAGAACTTTTATGACAATTACATAAATGATTGTAATTTTTTTCAGTTTATGTGATTCTCATGATCCATAGAAAGCTTGAGTGAAATGATTAATTGCAATTAATAGAACTACCTGGGTCTGTAAATAGGAAAAAATTTGCGTGTAATAGACGTACGCAGCGCTGCGTACGATATTGGGGTTATACCGAGGGTACAAGGGGGTTACATCCGCAGTATAATCTCTTGTAATCTCCCTGTAACCTTCTGTAACCTACATGTAACCTGAAATAAGTTTCGCGTTTCTGTTATCATATATTAAGAATTTATTAGTAGGTTACAAGTAAGTTACAGAAAATTACTGGGAGGTTACAAGAGGTTATACCACGGATATGACCCCTTTGTATCCTCGGTATAACTTCAATATCGTACGCAGCGCTATGTACGTCTATCGCAAACAATTTTTTTCCCTGTGGTGCAGAGAAATGCAATATCGTTGAACTCAGTGACAGAAGATTTTTTGAATAAAAACAAATTTCTGAATTTCTGAATGAAATATAGGTGAGGAGTCTGAATGCATATCAGAGCATGAAGACCATGAATTATATTCATCCTGAGATAAATCCATATTTAAAAATGTTCTCATCTTCATTTTTTTCATAATATTTGGCTTTTTTTTTTTCTAATAATCGAAAATAATTACTGTGTTAATGTTTATTTTAATATGTTCATGATTATAACAATTTTATACTGTACAATAACTCATTCATCTTTATGTTATACGGTGCTTAATAGTTCATTAGATTCAATGTGAATTTCATTGCAATATCAAATTCTCAAGGTATGATTCAACAATTTTCGTAAATTAATTTTTGAGACTAAGGGCCCGTTTGGGGCAACTTATTTAGTACGGTGGCGTTTTGAAAACGCATCTGGCTTGTTTGGGTGAACGGCGTTTTGACAACTTTTGCGTTTTCAAATCACAAAAAACAGTGTTTTCACACGGCATCTATCTAGGTGCGGTGGGAGCTTATTGGCAATGGTCTGGTTTTTCCAAACAAATAAAAATTTGTAATAGTCACTGCACCTAGCTTATCAGCAGATTATTCAATAAGCTACAACTTTCCCAGACAGACCCTAAATGAACTTCAATTTTTATGTGATTGCGATCAAAATGATCTTTTTATCAAAAGATAATTTAAATGCAATGAGAAAGTTAAGATCTAAGTCCATGTGAGCTTATACAATTCAAGAGAATCCAATCATAAGAAGTTGGCTTACCTCCCTATGCATTTTTTTTTCATATTATAATTTAATTCTTCAATTAATATAAAGCAAGTAAAAATCAAGTATGAACATCAAAAATTTTAAACAAACAAAGTATGAACATATATGTGAAAGCTTGCCTCAAGCTCGAATTGAATATAATTAACTTATGATTTCACCAAGCCAAGTCCAAACCATGATATACTCAACTTGAATCAGATTAATTACAACCCTATGTTTGATATGATTTGTTTATTTTTTTCCAACAAGTTGCTTGTATAAAGTCTGAGTAAGCTTTGTTTATGACTCATTTATTTTGTTAAATGAGTTGTTTGTTAATAAACTTAATAATCTTTATTTTAACCGAGTTCGAGTCGAGCTCAAATAGGATATTTATAGATGAACTTGATCTCGAACATAGACTTAAAAGCTCAAATGAAGCTCAAGCTAAGCTCGAACAAACTTTTCACAATAGATTTTGTATATGAATAATTGGATATCATGAGCTAGTAAATAATGATTATTTTAATCCACTATAAAAATTTAAAAATCATTTGAATTAGTTTGATCACTAAAATCTATTTTCTAAGTAAAATGGTATTTTTGCATTAAAATACTTATAATAAATTAACTATAAGTAGAAAAACTACGAAAAGTGGTTTTCTGAGTTTCTTGTGATCATGGACACTTAGGGAAAAATATATATATTTTAAAATAATTAGTTCATTTTTGAGTTACTTTTTGAATTAAAAAAAAATTAAAGATAATCAAAATTTTCAAAAATATGAAAATAACCAAAATTGTTCCTAATTGTTCCCTGCTCACTTAGGACCCCTTAAGATATTTTTCTTAATTTTTGTGATTGGGTTATGTATTTTTAAATGCCAAAAATATATTTTTTCTTAATTTTTCTTTTAAAATAATTATAATAAATAAAATAAGAGTCATAAAAATAAAAAGTTTATTTCTCTGGGTTCTCTGAACTTACGAAAATTTAAGAAAAATATAAAAAGAGATTTTTGAAATTAAAACATATTTTTTATTTAATTAATCACTAAAATCAATAAACAATTTTAATAAGTAAAATATAATTTGAAAAATTATGAAATTTTGTCCAAGTGGTCTTCTGACCTAGGTGAACCTCCAATAAATTTCTCATCAACGAAAACTTTACTTTGATTAACTAAATAAATTAATATTGAAAATTCTTTTTTCTGAGTTAAAATAATTATATGGATTAAATAAAAATTGAAAAAATCAGATTTTCTCTTTTGATATTTTAGAGTGGGGTACCATAAAAATTTCAAAATCGTTTGAGTTATATTTGATGAGTTATGAAGTGGAGAGCCTTAGGGGCAAAATGATAATTTTGGATTTTGACACCCTAATTGAAATTTAGGATTAACTAAAGGGTAAATGAGTAATTTTGATCATAGTGAACTCTTTTGGATGTTTGAAATATAATGAGTTAAGCAACAGAAACCAACTTGTCACATTTTCATGGTAAGGGAAAAATTGTAATTTTATAAAGTATTATGCCTTAGAAGTCAATTTAATTAGATGATACTAAGGTAGTGGGCTTAAGTTAGGAAGATAATAATTCACTTATATGAAGCCCCTAATTAGTCATTAGATGATAGCATGATCTTTTAATGAGAATAGATCTTACTTAAATTAACATTTTAATTGTTACAAATTTACCCATGAAATCTTAATGGGCTTGTAGTGAGCTATGCTTAATCCAAGATTGTTTAATGAGGTTTAGAAAAGATAACATAACTAACTATGAACATTTTGAAAACACTACAAGCTCGACTTCAGTCTGGGATATAAAATCCTTAATGACTTTGAGTTTGTCTCTCGAGGAATTCACTCACATAACTTTTAAGTAGAACATTAAGTGACTGTCTGATTACCCCACTCTTGGGATAGTTAAATTATCAAGGTACGCTAAGCATAGGGTGTATTAATTTATTGAAACTAAAATCTAAATTTGGACGGTTAATTGAACAATATAATAAGATCAAATGAACTCGAAATTTTTCAAAGGATTTTAAAAGTTGTTCAGCTATGCCCCGAACACTTTAGAATCCTTAGGATACTTTGAAAGATAATTGAATTTATTATTCTTTGTTCAAGAAAATCATCCATTAAAACCTTTAAGAATTCACCAAGTTAGGACTTAGGATTTTACAAATCAAACTAAATAATCAATTGAATAAATTTTAAATTTGTATCTAACTAATTAATACCGCATAAATGAAATAATATATATGTTTCAAGTAACTATTCTTACAATTAAAAAACATAAAAAATATTAACAAACTAGTTTATTTAAATAAAAAACTAAGAAGAAATTGCATTAGATTTATATGCAAATTGATAATAAATTAAAGTTTATTATTATTAAATATTAAATAAAATATATTTTGATTAATTAATTTTATTTAAATAACATATAACATTTAATAAATGAGTTCTTCTATGTTCAAATTTAGTTCATTTAATCTTAGAATTTTAAAAAATAAGTTCAAATCTATGTGTTCACTAATCTGAAGGACAACGAACCGAGTTAGGGTGAATCATTTCGAGCCCTAGTAACTAGCATATTCACAATTATAAATAACTAAACAACTCATTGTTTAAGAAAAACAACATAAACAAATCACAAGGAAATACATTTATTGGATTACAACCCAAAGAAGATCTTCTAGATAGCACATCCTACTCCTCAAAAAGCCAAGAAAAATCTCACTTGGACAATTTATCATAAGCCAAGTCCTTCAACTNGATGAGTTCCTCTATGTTCAAATTTAGTTCATTTAATGTCAGAAGTTTAAAAAATAAGTTCAAACATATGTATTCACTAATTTGAAGGATAACGAATCGAGTTAGAGTGAATCATTTCGAGCCCTAATAACTAGCATGTTCACAATTATAATTAACTAAACAACTCATTGTTTAAGAAATATAACATAAACAAATCACAAGGAAATACATTTATTGGATTACAACCCAAAGAAGAACTTCTAGATGGCACATCCTACTCCTCAAAAAGCCAAGAAAAATCTCACTTGGACAATTTATCATAAGCCAAGTCCTTCAACTNGTTACTGCTTGGTATTTCTGAGTTTTCTGTCTCTTTATGGATTTGTTTTTCATCTTTTTTTTTTGGCTATCTAATTATTTGAACTTGTTTTTGTTTGAGTTATAATGTTAGAATTTCCGGAAATAAGGATTCATGATTTGTAAACGGTTTCTTTTGTGGATTGCTTACGAGAACTTTTATGACAATGACATAAATGATTGTAATTTTTTTCAGTTTATGTGATTCTCATGATCGATAGAAAGCTTGAGTGAAATGATTAATTGCAATTAATAGAACTACCTGGGTCTGTAAATAGGAAAAAAATTGCGTGCGATAGACGTACGCAACGCTGCGTACGATATTGGGGTTTTATCGATGGTACAAGGGGGTTACATCCGCGGTATAACCTCTTGTAACCTCCCTGTAACCTTCTGTAACCTACATGTAACCTGAAATAAGTTTCGCGCTTTTGTTATCATATATTAAGAATTTATTAGTAGGTTACAAGTAGGTTACAGAAGATTACAGGAAGGTTACAAGAGGTTATACCGCAGATGTAACCCCCTTGTACCCTCGGTATAACCTCAATATCGTACGCAGCGTTACGTACGTCTATCGTACGCAATTCTGAAGTTCTGAATGAAATATAGGTGAGGAGGCTGAATGCATATCAGAGCATGAAGACCATGAATTATATTCATCCTGAGATAAATCTATATTTAAAAATGTTCTCATCATCATTTTTTTTTCATAATATTTGGCTTTTTTATTTCTAATATTCGAAAATAATTACTGTGTTAATGTTTATTTTAATATGTTCTTGATTATAACAATTTTATATTGTACAATAACTTATTCATCTTTATGTTATACGGTGCTTAATAGTTCATTAGATTCAATGTGAATTTCATTGCAATATTAAATTCTCAAGGTATGATTCAACAAGTTTCTTAAATTAATTTTTGAGACTAAATGAACTTCAATTTTTATGTGATTGCGATCAAAATGATCTTTTTTATCAAAAGATGATTTAAATGCAATGAGAAAGTTAAGATCTAAGTCCATGTGAGCTTATACAATTCAAGAGAATCTAATCATAAGAAGTTGGCTTACCTCCCTATGCATTTTTTTTTCATATTATAATTTAATTCTTCAATTAATATAAAGCAAGTAAAAATCAAGTATGAACATCAAAAATTTTAAACAAACAAAGTATGAACATATATGTGAAAGCTTGCCTCAAGCTCGAATTGAATATAATTAACTTATGATTTCACCAAGCCAAGTCCAAACCATGATATACTCAACTTGAATCAGATTAATTACAACCCTATGTTTGATATGATTTGTTTATTTTTTTCCAACAAGTTGCTTGTATAAAGTCTGAGTAAGCTTTGTTTATGACTCATTTATTTTGTTAAATGAGTTGTTTGTTAATAAACTTAATAATCTTTATTTTAACCGAGTTCGAGTCGAGCTCAAATAGGATATTTATAGATGAACTTGATCTCGAACATAGACTTAAAAGCTCAAATGAAGCTCAAGCTAAGCTCGAACAAACTTTTCACAATAGATTTTGTATATGAATAATTGGATATCATGAGCTAGTAAATAATGATTATTTTAATCCACTATAAAAATTTAAAAATCATTTGAATTAGTTTGATCACTAAAATCTATTTTCTAAGTAAAATGGTATTTTTGCATTAAAATACTTATAATAAATTAACTATAAGTAGAAAAACTACGAAAAGTGGTTTTCTGAGTTTCTTGTGATCATGGACACTTAGGGAAAAATATATATATTTTAAAATAATTAGTTCATTTTTGAGTTACTTTTTGAATTAAAAAAAAATTAAAGATAATCAAAATTTTCAAAAATATGAAAATAACCAAAATTGTTCCTAATTGTTCCCTGCTCACTTAGGACCCCTTAAGATATTTTTCTTAATTTTTGTGATTGGGTTATGTATTTTTAAATGCCAAAAATATATTTTTTCTTAATTTTTCTTTTAAAATAATTATAATAAATAAAATAAGAGTCATAAAAATAAAAAGTTTATTTCTCTGGGTTCTCTGAACTTACGAAAATTTAAGAAAAATATAAAAGAGATTTTTGAAATTAAAACATATTTTTTATTTAATTAATCACTAAAATCAATAAATAATTTTAATAAGTAAAATAAAATTTGGAAAATTATGAAATTTTGTCCAAGTGGTCTTCTAACCTAGGTAAACCTCTAATAATTTTCTCATGAACGAAAACTTTACTTTGATTAACTAAATAAATTAATATTGAAAATTCTTTTTTCTGAGTTAAAATAATTATATAGATTAAATAAAAATTAAAAAAATCATATTTTCTCCTTTGATATTTTAGAGTGGGGTACCATAAAAATTTCAAAGTCGTTTGAGTTATATTTGATGAGTTATGAAGTGGAGAGCCTTAGGGGAAAAATGATAATTTTGGCTTTTGACGCCTTAATTGAAATTTAGGATTAACCAAAGGGTAAATGGGTAATTTTGATCATAGTGAACTCTTTTGGATGTTTAAAATATAATGGGTTAAGCAGTAGAAACCAACTTGTCACATTTTCATGGTAAGGGTAAATTTGTAATTTTATAAATTATTATGCCTTAGAAGTCAATTTAATTAGATGATACTAAGGTAGTGGGCTTAAGTTAGGAAGATAATAATTCACTTATTTGAAGCCCTTAAGTGGTGATTAGATGATAGCATGATCTTTTAATGAGAATAGATCTTACTTAAATTAACATTTTAATTATTACAAATTTACCCATGAAATCTTAATGGGGTTGTATTGAGCCAGGCTTAATCCAAGATTGTTTAATGAGGTTTAGAAAAAATAACGTAACAAATTATGAACATTTTGAAAATACTACAAACTTGACTTTAATCTGGGGTATAAAACCTTAATGACTTTGAGTTTGTCCCTCGAGGCATTTACTCACATAACTTTTATGTAGAAAATTAAGTGAGTGTCTGATTACCCCACTATTGGGATAGTTAAAGTATCAAGGTACGCTGAGCATAGGATGTATTAATTTATTGAAACTAAAATCTAAATTTGGATGGTTAATTGAACAATATAATAAGATCAAATGAACTCAAAATTTTTCAAAGGATTTTAAAAGTTGTTCAAGGTATGCCCCGAACACTTTAGAATCCTTTGGATACTTTGAAGGATAATTGAATTCATTATTCTTTGTTCAAGAAAATCATCCATTAAAATCTTTAAGGATTCACCAAGTTAGGACCTAGGGTTTGGTAGATACACCTTCTATGGTCTTCTCGTTTTTCGTTCTTGCGGTTTATTTAAAATTTCCTGCAAAATTATATATATGTTATAAGTTCTAACATTTCAGCGGGAGTGCGAGAAGATGACAGGTATGCATTTACATTTTTGCAATGCAATTTCCTTTACTTTTACTTTACTTCATTTCATATTTGTACTTGCTTCAATTACAAAACCTTTTTCAAAATTGAAATTTACAAAACCATTTTTTAAAATTAAACAACAAACTAACAATTTCATAACACGTCCTTTGAATTTACGAGAGTCCCTCGGATGAGGTAACCCACGGTGCTAACGATATCTTCCAAGTTTAAATGAGCCTAACAAATCATTTAAGTTAAATAAATTTAAGAGAAAATAGTGCTACTGGAACGAGGAAACAGTGGGATTCTAACTGGTGTAGCTCAAATCAAATTTAACCCCCCCCCCC
>JXCR01130490.1:58305-75921 GCA_002079205.1 Phalaenopsis hybrid cultivar
CCCCCCCCCCCCATATTGATTGAATATACTTGTCATTTAAATCTTTGAAGCTTAGACTTTAGGATTGCTACTTCACAGAGAAGCTTGGAGCTAGCTCCAAGGGCAGCATTCTGCAATAGTAAAAGATCTACAACAACAAATCACTTCTTCAGAATTAAACAACAAGTCATAGGATTTCGAAGTTGTTTGTCTAGTGCAACATAAATCCTCACTTAATCTTTAGTTCTTTGTACAATCATGTTGTGCAATTTAAGCACTGATTTGTTTTAAGATTCCAAGGTTGTCGTCCGTTACAATATAAATTCTTCTATCTTTTAGGTTATTTGTACAAATGTAAGCCCTGAATAATAAAAATTGGCAGGATGAAACACTTGGTAATTTTCTTCTCGAAATTAAAGTCAAACCTCAGTGTTCCAAATTTGAGCTTTTTCCATTTGACGTTCTTTGATCTGATCTTTAAGAAGTCATATCCTTTGAAATTATTGAGACAATATTTTCTGATCTAAAGAAATATTTTTCTTTGGTGACCATGGTCATTTAAGAAGTAATTAACTATAGGAGTTTGCTCTTATAGGAAACTTTAAGAACCAAGATTAATATAAACTTTATCTAATCGTTATATTAGATAAAGGAATTTGTCGGTCAACATAATGGTTTCACAGACTAAAACGGAGGTCTTAAATTCTTTAGTTTATTTAATCAAGCATCGCTAGTAAGTAATGTTTCTATTCCTCAGGATGGATGTGTCACTTATGGTGTTGTACTTGTTTATTTAAACTATCATCCATATGAGATCGGTTCAGTCTCGTATGTTCAAAATTAAAATATTACTTTTCAAAATTATAATATACATATTATATTAAATTAAACATCCTTTTTTCCAATGACGAAAAGGCAATCTATACCTAGCATCTGTCTTAATCCCTTTTTTTTCTGATCCCTCATCTCCTCTGAATTGTTCATTACCATTCAAGTAAGAGGGCCTATTGGAAAAGAAAAATCCTAAGGCAATAAATAGACAGGTTGGCGACTTTGAGTTACAAAAAGAACCAAAAATTGAATTCTCAAGAACATGTCTTGAATGTAATATGTTGTTAAGTACTTATACTGCTTCTATCATTTTATCTTAGACTAGGTAGTAATTTTATTTTTTCCTCTCACATTGATGTACATAGTTGAAGTTTTCCCACCACAAAGAAACATTATATCTTAACTTAATAGTGGCTAGCTTAACCCTTCTATCATGTGGAACATCCTTGTACTCGAAGACACGATTCATTCTCTTGAGCCACTCGATGAACTCGTCCAAATCAATGTAATCTTCACTCTAAAATTCAAGATTCTCTATTGATATTCCATAACAAATCGTCAGGAGATTGTTTCTTCATCACTGGAAACTAATTGATGGAAGGGATTCAATTCACTCTCTCGATCTGAAGAGTCGTTGTTATGGTTATGGCGACCTCTCCGAGTTGTCTCCCCTCAAATGTCACAAGCTTTTATTGTTGATTTCTCACTACATATCATCCATAAAAAAATCATGGAGACCTCTTTATAGATTTCTCATAGGCAATGATATCCTTCTCTCTTTCAATTTTTTGATGGGTCTAGGGTTGTAGATAAAAAAGTGGTTGAAGTTTAAGATTTTTGTGGTAGGTATAGCGGCAATTTTCTTGGCGAAGGCTAGAAGGTTGAACTTTAAAATTTTTTTTGTTATGATTAGAAATTGTAATAAGAATATATAAGATATGGTAGGTTTTTTTTTTATTTAATTTGAGATACAAAAGATAAAATCCTAAAAATCTAGGGTATCGCATGCTTCGATATCACATGATATCATTATAGAACATCTAAAAGGTGAAAGAGGAAATAAAAATGCATTAGAGAAGTTACAGGCTGAATAAAGGGAGTGAAAGGATGGATATAGGTTGAATTCTAGCTTTTGTTGAAGGATGGCATCGAACCAAAAGAGGAGAATAGTTGTCAACCGTAGTTTGAGGCCCTCAAACAGTAGTCACAGCGAGAAAACAAGAAGAATATGACGTATAGACATCGAGGATGATCCACCATGTGTTCTTGAGCAAGATATAGATACACTAATTGCAAAATAAGGAAATCTTTTCCTAACACAAAACAATAGTCAAAAGTCTGCTAAACTAGCAAAATTATAACATATAAATAGTTCCCTAAAAGCAAATAACGTAATTAATAAATATAGGAATAGGAAAGAACCAAAAAAGAAAGAAAAGTAAAAGAAAATTTGTTGCAAATAGAAAATAAATAAGAGAAGGATATTCCAGATGTTTTACCCGCGCAATCGCGGGATCCGCATGTTGTAGAGCGGAAGTCTTGTGCCTGCGAGAAAATCATGTCTCATGTTAGTTGGTTTGTAATGGAACCAAGTGAAGCCTAGTATGTCATGGATTAAACCTGACTTGGTCGAATTATAAGTTGTTTATGTTTAGTTCAAGCTCAATCAAACGTTCACGTATATGTTCATATTTTGCTTGCTTAAAATTTGTAATAATCATACTTGATTTGTACTAAACTTTCTTTTTCTTAAATCTAAAGGTATACATTACACCTACAACATTAAGAAAATGTTGGATTAAATGATTAACAAGGGGAAGCGTCCCTTATGTGAAAAAAAGAGGCGGAGAAAGCGTTGCCGTCAATGAAGAGGCGAACGGAAAACATGATGTACTTGACTTATTTAGAGTAATGGAACAACTAAAATATAGAATGAGTATTTAAATGCTTTCATATAAAAATTAAAATTAGGTTAGCATTTGATTTTATAAATCTACTAAACAAGATAAAAAATCAAACAACTGCTTAATTTTTTTTATATAAAATTATTAATAAAGGATTTTACAAATCAAACTAAATAATCAATTGAATAAATTTTAAATTAGTATCTAACTAATTAATACCGCATAAATGAAATAATATATATGTTTCAAGTAACTTTNTTAGTGCTATCTATGCAAACTGTCACTTTTGTTTTTTCAAGTAAATAAATGTTTGTTGTTAAAGAGCACATATTACATCAGGACTCCGAACGTAGAGGTATGTTTGGATTCTAATAGTGATTGTGTTATAAGAATATCCTCCATCAACATTATTTGTAAAAAATGAAGTGTTGTTCGAGTATTATGTGGTGTTATTCGATTACTTTGCGGTGTTATTAAAATATTCCCCCGCGTTATTTGATTTGAGGCTGTGTTATTCGGCATATTCATCGTGTTATTTCAATTCCTATTATGTTCTTGGAATAACACAACCCCAAATCAAGTTACGTGGGGGAATATTCCAATAACACTTCATTTTCCAAAAATAACGCTGATAAAATATTTCTATAACACAGCAGGATATTTCTATAACATCAATCTGAACGTAGCACTACATTCCGAGTTTTTTTCGTAATTAAAAGCTTATTTAAGTAAGAAATATTCTTGGATATATCCTAAATAATTAAAGAACAATTAGTTTAACAAAAAAAAAAAAATTGTCTCTCCCAAATCCTATAAAAAGGCTGTCCAAGAATGTGAAAGTGGTTTTCATAAATGTGAACAAAGACATGAGTGAGGTTTATGGCTCATTTGAGGCCTCAAAGTTTATTCTAAAATAAAGTTGATCGCCCCCAAATTAGGAATAGGCAAAGAGGGAAAAAGTGGACAATGCAAAGGTGCTGCTCGTTTGGCCGTGTAAGCATGGAGAAATTATTGCGTGCGGATACCGCATGCGGTGTCTGATCCTGGCCGTAGATCACGGTCAGGATTATTTCTGTTTTTTTCTATTAAAAAAAAAATTTAGGTGGGCCCCACCGAAATACATCGGAACCGTAGATCAGGTGATCTACGGTCCGGCTGCGTGCGGTGCCCGATCCGTATAGAATAATTTTTCGTAAGCATGATGGCCACAGAAGGGTTCTCCATGAAGCATATAATTAATTTTTTAATTATGAATTAATAGTTTTTTATACACTTTATATAGACTCCATTGAAGATATTGAAAGAATTGAATGAAACTGAGGTGAGTTTTTCTCATTTTGTTGATAAGTCATCAATAAATTTTTATCAAGCTTGAATTTCGATACACTTTTTATGAAGGATCCTCTAAATTCAAATTATCATCTTCTAGGCCCCGATTTCAACAAGTTTTTTTATTAAGTTGGTCGTCTCAGCGAGAAGAAAAATTTGACATATTTATAGTCAAATTGAGCGTCTTAATGAGAGAAATCCAAAAAGTCTAAGATTACTAACACTATAGGAAAATTGTGTTTTGGCATCAGACAATGAAAATAGCNAATACATAAGAACTGGGTGCTATCTATGCAAACAGTCGCTTTTGTTTTTTCAAGTAAATAAAGGTTTGTTGTTAAAGAGCGCATGTTACATCAGGACTCTCACGTAGAAGTACGTTTGGATTCCAATAGTGACCGTGTTATAAGAATATCCTCCATCAAAGTTATTTGTAAAAAATGAAGTATTATTTGAGTATTATATGGTGTTATTCGATTACTTTGCGGCGTTATGAGAATATTCCCCACGTTACTTGATTTGAGACTATGTTATTCGGCATATTTCTCGTGTTATTTCAATTTCCATTATGTTATTGGAATAACACAACCCCAAATCAAGTAACGTGAGGGAATATTCCAATAACACTTCATTTTCCAAAAATAACGCTGATGGAATATTGCTATAACACAACAGAATATTTCTATAACGTCAATCTGAACGTAGCTCTACATTCAGAGTTCTGATGTAATATTTTTTCGTAGTTAAAAGCTTATTTAAGTAAGAAATATTCTTGGATATTTCCTAAATAATTAAAGAACAATTAGTTTAACAACAACAAAAAAAAATTGTCTCTCTCCCAAATCCTATAAAAAAGCTGTCGAAGAATGTGAGAGTGATTTTCATAAATGTGAACAAAGACATGAGTGAGGTTTATGGCTCATTCGAGGCCTCAAAGTTTATTCTAAAATAAAGTTGATCGCCCCCAAATTAGGAATAGGCAAAGAGGGAAAAAAGTGGACAATGCAAAGGTGCAGCTCGCTTGGCCGTGTAAGCATGATGGCCGCAGAAGGTTTCTCCATGAAGCATATGATTAATTTTTTTAATTATGAATTAATAGTTTTTTATACACTTTATATAGACTCCATTGAAGATATTGAAAGAATTGAATGAAACTGAGGTGAGTTTTTCTCATTTTGTTGATAAGTCATCAATAAATTTTTATCAAGCTTGAATTTCGATACACTTTTTATGAAGGATCCTCTAAATTCAAATTATCATCTTCTAGGCCCCGATTTCAACAAGTTTTTAATTAAGTTGGTCGTCTCAACGAGAAAAACCCAATGATAAAAAAATTGGTTCAATCCGGATCAAATCAAACCTAAATCAAGTCATTAAAGCACATATGGAGGCTTTTTGTAGTTAATTGAATAGTCAAATGAACTCTAAATTTGACATATTTATAGTCAAATTGAGCGTCTTAATGAAAGAAATCCAAAAAGTCTAAGATTACTAACACTATAGGAAAATTGTGTTTTGGCATCAGACAATGAAAATAGCGTCGGATTTGTCTATTTTACATCGTGTGTTGTTTTGTGTTTGAAAAAATGGATGCAATGTATCAGCAGCATCTGTTTTGAACTGAGAAATCCAACACTATTAACTAATGTATTGGCGTCACAATTTGCCAACATAAATTCCAACGCTAATGACCTAAAATAGCCCAGGTCGTGACCGAGCCTCATTCCTTCCTTTTCTCCTTCTATTATAAATTATTTATTTATGAAACCTAAAGTGTTGTAAAGAAGATATTTGCAAAACCAAATTATGTGACTAANTGCTAATGACCTAAAATAGCCCAGGTCGTGATCGAGCCTCATTCCTTCCTTTTCTCCTTCTATTTTGTGTGACCTGGCGAATCCCCCGCGCCCCCTCCCCCACCAAACCCCCATCATTTTGGAGAATTTAGGTGTATGGTTTCAAAACCTTTTTTTTTCCTTTGAATGGTGCAATTTTTAGATTGCTACATTTCATTCCAATTAAATGATTTGTATTATTTAATGACTCTATATTTATAAATGATTAAGCGCACTTTTCATTTTTTAAGAGTGGCAAGTCATAACTGCTCTTATAAATTATTTATTTATGAAACCTAAAGTGTTGTAAAGAAGATATTTGCAAAACCAAATTATGTGGACTAAATTATTTATATTAGGCTATTACCACAATAATGTTAAGCATAAAAAAAAGGTTTTAGGTTGTTATTATCTACTTTTTAGATTGAAATAATTCTAAAAACTAAAACTTTTTAGTATTGATTGATTTAAATTACAATTTAAATTTAGGGTTTGTTTGNTTTTGAATTTATGTTTATGTGTTCATTTTTTGTAGTTGTGTTCTTTGAACATTTAGATTTATATTTGTTTAATTAAATTTAGTATCATTCTTTAGAAATGTTAGTGATTTCTTTTTCAGTTGTGATGATAGATAACTATGTTATTAGGATACTTGTATTTATTATGTGCAAGTCTATGAAAATTTAATCTTTCTTTTGTATTTCTTTTGCTTTTCATAGGTTTGCGTCGGACTAGCATCAAAAAATTGCATTCAAAAGTTACAATCACTAGCATGATATACGACATTGTTATTCTGATGCAGAAAAAATTACGTCGAACATGGGTCGATACAAATTTGCGTCGATCTTATCTGGACGAAAAAACAATGTAAGTTTTTGTCAATCAATTTTTTGAGAAAAATTTGCAACGACATAAATTATGGATGTTAATTCTGACAAAAATGTTGACACTATCTTGATTAATGACACCCATTTTTATGTTAATTTTTTTTTTATGCAATGCGGATGCTAATGAGGATTTGCATCAGAAATATCCTTGATTAACGTCGAAATTGTCAGACGCTAATCGGCCCAANCACGTCGAACATGGGTCGATACAAATTTGCGTCAATCTTATCTGGACGAAAAAACAATGTAAGTTTCTGTCAATCAATTTTTTGAGAAAAATTTGCAACAACATAAATTATGGATGTTAATTCTGACACAAATGTTGACACTATTTTGATTAATGACACCCATTTTTACGTTAAATTTTTTTTTATGCAATGTGGATGCTAATGAGGATTTGCATCAGAAATATCCTTGATTAACGTCGAAATTGTCAGACGCTAATCGGTCCAATTTATGTAGTGTAAATTTTGAGGTCATTTAGGCACTTAAATTATTAAAAAATCATCTGTGATCAATGGGGATCAATCGAGACTGTCTGATTGGGTGGTTAGAAAAGTTATGTGCTAAAAGACTAAAATTCTCCTCCCCAAAATGCTATAAATATGCCCTCACACTTTACTTGAGAAGGGAAGAGAAGATTAAA
This sequence comes from Phalaenopsis hybrid cultivar, assembly GCA_002079205.1. Classification (NCBI taxonomy): domain Eukaryota; kingdom Viridiplantae; phylum Streptophyta; class Magnoliopsida; order Asparagales; family Orchidaceae; genus Phalaenopsis; species Phalaenopsis hybrid cultivar. The sequence continues at coordinate 65,717 of JXCR01130490.1, forward strand.
GACTTTAGAGTCTGTTTTAGAGAGAAGACCCAATAAATAATCACCGCCCTCCAAAGCTGACGACCATCATTGACCACCGCCCTTNGGCCCTCACACTTTACTTGAGAAGGGGAGAGAAGATTAAAGACTTTAGAGTATGTTTTAGAGAGAAGACCCAATAAATAATCACCGCCCTCCAAAGCTGACGACCATCATTGACCACCGCCCTTCAGCCACAATTGACCACTACCGAACGTCACCACATGTTACCATCGACAACCTCTCCCCGCAGCCATTATAGTCGAAATATGGTTACTGTGTCTAACACATGTATATTTTTTTTTGTATGTTTTATGAAGACAAGTGTAACTTTCGGTACAAGATTGGAACTCCGATTTTCCTATTATGGGAGAAGGGTGTATTTTTTTTCTCACAGACACATATTTGATTGTTTTAACTGGGTTAAGTGATACACCAAAAATAAATGCATTTTTAGACCCATATTTTATACTCATTTTTTGTGATATTGCACTTTAATAGAAAATATTTTTATGTTTTCTTGCAAGTTGTTGAATTTTAGAACTTGAAGCAAAAATGAAGCAAAAAAGGATAAAATTTGGAGTAAAAATGAAGAAGTTGAAAATTTGTTCGCCGACGACACCGTTTAACAGAGAGCAACGAATTAAATTGCGGAACACTGGCGCCGACGGTGCCAATGTCGGCTCAGCACCTGTTTATAGAAGATTCGATGAATTTGGACATTTTTTTAAGAGCTTTTGAAGGCACATATTGNTGTATGTTTTATGAAGACAAGTGTAACTTTCGGTACAAGATTGGAACTCCGATTTTCCTATTATGGGAGAAGGGTGTATTTTTTTACTCACAAACACATATTTGATTATTTTAACTGGGCTAAGCGATACACCAAAAATATATGCATTTTTAGACCCATATTTTATACTCATTTTTTGTGATATTTCACTTTAATAGAAGATATTTTTATGTTTTCTTGCAAGTTGTTGAATTTTAGAACTTGAAGCAAAAATGAAGCAAAAAAGGATAAATTTGGAGCAAAAATGAAGAAGTTGAAAATTTGTTCGCCGACGGCGCCGTTTAACAGAGAGCAACAAATTAAATTGCGGAACACTGGCGCCGACGGTGCCAATGTTGGCTCAGCACCTGTTTATAGAAGATTCGATGAATTTGGACATTTTTTTAAGAGCTTTTGAAGGCACATATTGGAGAATCGACTTTATGCTTTATTTGGTACCAAAATTAATCAGAAAAATGATTCTTCCTAACATCTCATTGTCCCAATTCAACCTTCTACGCATTACACATTCTTCCATTTTTCATTCCACAACCATTTAGAGTCCATTGTTCTTATAATTCAAAGTTTTTTGGTGTGATTAAGTGTGAACTTTTCTCTAAGAGTATTGGAGAAGGACAAAAGTGAGAGATTTCTTCTTCTTACATTTCCTAGAAGAGACTACAAGGGATTTGCTTTGAGAAAAAGTTTTAGGTAAGTGTTGTTTGTTTATTAGTGTTGTATGAACTTTCTTTTATATATGAAATTTGTGTTTTGTTGTATCTTAATGAAGTCTGAGTAGATTCCTTTATCTTTCTCCCTACTCTGAGATATGGTGAAATGAAGAGATAATTGGGTAGTTTCCTCTATCTTTCTCCCTACTCTAAGATATGGTGAAATAAAGAGATAACATGGAATTGTATGAACTTTCTTTTATATATGAAATTTGTGTTTTGTTGTATCTTTCTCATGAAGTTTGCAGTTTTCTTTATCTTTCTTTCTACTCTGAGATATGGTGAAATGAAGAGATAATATGGATGTGCCAATAAAACTTTCTTTTATATATAAAATTTGTGTTTTGTTGTATCTTTCTCATGAAGTCTGAGTAGTTCCCCTTTATTTTATATATGAAATTTGTGTTTTGTTGTGTCTTTCTCATGAAGTCTGAGTAGTTCACTCTAATATTTATCTCTACTCTGAGATATGGTGAAACGAAAAGATAATATGGATGTGCCAATATTAAAATATAAAATAAATTGTGATGATTTTTCAACTCCGAAGTTAATTTATCAATATTAAATTATAAAATAAATTGTGATGATTTTTCAACTCTGAACTTAATTTACTTTTTGATCTGGCTAATTGAATTGTATGTTATGAAACATATGATTCGAAAAATGAAGTATGATTTCTACAACAGAGTGAGGATCACATTTGATTCCATGAAAGAAAATTTTGTTCATAGAATTAAGTGCAAATAAATAGGAAAATATATTTTGTTTGGTGTAGAATTGGAGAATCTTTAAGGTGACAGGCTAAAATTCTCAATTCAGTCTTAGTGTTTAAAAACTAAAGAGATAGTTAACATTCAGGTGAAGAGAAGTGGGAGCTCTGGAGTGGGAGTCAGTATCATCATAGCCTAGCCACAGATTTAAAGACTAAACCTAGGATTAGCCAATGGTTTTCTATAACACTATATCAGGGTAGAGAACTAAAACTGCTCTTATTTGGCATAATACATATTCAAAAAATTTATCTCATCTCATTTTACCAAAACCACATTGTAGTGGGAAAGATTCTTTTTTCACATAAGAAATTTTCATCACATAAACATAGTTTAATAGTTTAGTAGTTACTGTTTAAACTTTATATTTCAGTTTTATTATTAGTTAAAAAATTTAGTTTTGATAATATCTCAACATTCAAAATTAGTGACAATAATTTAGTTTTGACTTTCTGTGAATTTCCTAGTAAATTTATCATTTTAAATTTAAACATTCCCCGTGAGATCGATATTTGGGGCTTAAATAGAAAATCATTTATTACTTGATAACGATACGTATACTTGCGTAGAATCACAACATTAATTACTTAAATTTCTAATTCGTAAAATATTGCATCAAACTTTTGGCATCATTGCATAGCGGAGTCAGCTATATAATTTTTACACAACTATATCTCACCGTGACCAAGTTTTTGGCGTCGTTGCCGGGGAAGGTAACAGTAAATTAAATAGATTTGGTAAATTAGAAAATTTAGAGATAAAAATATACAAAATATAAAAAAAAAATTTAAAATAAAAAATAAAAATGGAAAATACATTTTTTATTTAAGAGTTATTTTTACGAAATTTTTCTTTGCTTATCATATTTGTTTATGTGAATTATTGGATCCGAAGGTTTAGCACCTTACGATTCAAAATTAAAGTGTAATATTAGAAAAACTTGAAAACAAAAAAAAAGAAATTAAAATCTTAAACGAAATGGTGAATAACTTAAATAATCAAATAAATGAAAATCGACAAAGACCTTTAAAAGATTATGTTAATCCGACAGCAGATGAACTTCACTTGACTATTCAAAATCATGATGTTGCTGCTAATTCATTTGAGGTTAAATTTGTTATTATCCAAATGGTACAAAATAATCAATTTGGAGGAACACCTACTGAAGATCCAAACTTACATCTTGCTAGTTTTCTTTAAATTTGTGCTACATTTAACATGATGGAGTGTCTAATGATGTTGTTAGGCTTAGAATTTTTCCTTTTTCATTAAGGGATAAACGGAGTGTCTAATAATGCTATCAGGCTTAGACTTTTTCATTTTTCATTAGGGGATAAAGCCAAGGCATGATTAAATTCATTAGCACATGAATCTATCAGAACTTGGGGAGAACTATCACCAAAATTCTTAGCAAAATATTTTCCACCCTCGAAAATTGCTAAGCTTAGAAATGATATTAAATCTTTTTGTCAGTTTGAATAGGAATCGATATATGAAGCTTGGGAAAGATTTAAAGATCTTATTAGAAAATGTCCATACCATGCTCTACCAGATTGATTAATAATTCAAATATTTTATAATGGATTAGTAGGATCACTTAAATCTATTATAGATGCTGCTGTGGGTGGATCACTAATGTCAAAACCTTTTGATGAAGCATATTCTTTAATTGAAGAAATAGCTACTAACAATTTTCAATGGCCCTCTGAAAGGGTAAATCCTAAGAGAGTAGCTAATATTCATGATTCAAATGCAATGTCTATTTTAGCATCTCAAATTGCTGCTACTTTGAAAAAGATTGATCAAATAGGAGTGAACTATTCTCAAATATCTCTAGTATTAGAGAAAAATTCACTGTGACAAATCATTGATACTCAATCATCTTATGAAACTTTAAATGTTATAAATAATCGAAATAACAATCCATATTCTAACTTTTATAATCCTGGATGAAAAAATCATCTTAATTTTAGTTGGAATAATTATAAAAATTTGGTGAATCCCTCTGGAAATTTGAACAAGCAAGGAAATCCTAGTTATCAACCTTATTATCCTCCTGGATTTAACTCTAATCCTAACCCACAAGTTAAGGAAAAGAAATTGACAATGGAAGAAGTAATGTTAAACATGGGAAATCAAATACAGAATCAAGGGGTTGCTATTAGAAATATTGAAAATCAATTAGGACATATTGCTAATGCACTCAGGAACAGACCTTCTAGTATTCTTCCGAGTACGGTGGAAGTTAATCCAAAAGATCAAAATAAGGAGCAAATCAAAGTTATTCAATTACGAAGTACAAAAGAAGTTGAAACAAGGATCTAAAGAGAAACTGAAGTTGATGAAGAAAAGTAACCAAAATGAAAATGAACAAACACAAGGTCCTTTAGAAAAACCATTACATCTGTTTCCTCAAAGACTGAAGCAGAAGAACAAAGATAAAAAAATTACAAAATTTTTGGAAATCCTTAAGAAGTTAAAGATAAACATTCCTTTTGTTGAAGTTTTGGAACAAATGCCAAGTTATGTGAAATTTATGAAGGATATATTAAACAAGAAAAGGAGTTTTACAAATCATGAGACCGTTGCACTCAGTGAAGAGTGTAGTGTTATTATCAGAAAAAGCTTCCTGAAAAAGTAAAAGATCTTGGTAGTTTTACTATACCTTGTGCTATTTGTGAAAAGTTTTTTGGAAAATCTTTATGTGATTTATGAGCGAATATCAATCTTATGCCTTTATCGATCTTTAAATGTTTAGATTTGGGAGAGATTTCCTCTACTACTGTAACTCTTCAGTTAGCTGATCGATCAATAACTTATCCAAAGGAGAGTTATAGATGATGTATTAGTAAAAGTGAATAAATTTATTTTCTCTGTAGACTTTATAGTCTTGGATATGGAGGAAGATAAAGAAATTCCTATTATTTTGGGGAGACCATTTCTTGTAACAGGGAGAGCTGTGATAGATGTGCAAAAAAGAGAATTAATAATGAGAGTTAATTATTAAGAAGTAACATTTAATATTGCAAAAGCTATGAAATATCCATCAATATAGAAAGATAATGAATGTTTTAGGATGGAAGTAACTAATTATCTGAGTAATGAGCAATTTAAGAATGAGTTTGAAGACAAATTAAAACAAGGAGAATTTTTTGAAAACAAGGACGAAATAAAAGAAGAAGATTTGAATTATATTTAAGGCAAATTTGAAACTTTAGACTTGTTGGAAAACAATAATAAAAATCTTATTCCTTCAAGTATTAAACCACCTGAACTTGAACTGAAAATACTATCTGCCCATTTAAAATGTGTTTTTAGGAGAGTCATCTACATTGTCTGTTATTGTATCTTCTGAATTAACAGAAATTCAAGAACAAAAATTAATAGAAATTTAAAAAAAATATAAAAAGGCTTTTGGATGGACTTTAACAGATATTAAAGGAATTAGTCCTTCTATTTATATGCATAGAATTTTATTAAATGAACAATATGAACCTAAAGTTGATTCTTAGAGGAGATTAAATCTAATAATGAAAGAAGTTGTTAAAAAAATTAAATGGTTAGATGCTGGAATTATATATCTTATTTTAGACAGTGCTTGGGTAAGTCCAATTCATTGTGTTCCGAAGAAAGGAGGAGTGACTGTTGACGAAAATGAGAAAAATGAATTAATACTAATAAGACAAGTTATTGGTTGGTGAATTTGTATTGACTATAGAAAATTAAAAATGACCACCAGAAATGATCATTTTTCTTTACCCTTTCTAGATCAAATATTGGATAGATTGGCTGAGAATAAATATTATTGCTTTTTAGATGGATATACCGGTTATCACAAAATTTCAATTGCTCTAAAGGATCAAGAGAAGATGACATTTACAAGCTCATATAGAATATTTGCTTTTCGTAGAATGTCTTTTGGACTATGCAATGCACCTGCAACATTTCAAAGATGTATGATGTTAATTTTTAGCAATTTTATTAAAAATGGAATGGAAGTGTTTATGGATGATTTTTTGGTATTTGAAACTTCATTTGAATTATGTTTAAATAATTCATAAAAATTTCTAGAGTATGTGAAAAAATCAACCTAGTTCTAAATTGGGAAAATGTCAATTCATGGTTTCAGGAGGAATTGTACTTAGGCATAAAGTTTTTGAAAATAACAAGAAAGTAGATCCTGCAAAATTTTAAGTTATTAAAAAATTACCACCTTCGACTAATGTTAAAGGGGTAAAAAGCTTTTTAGGACATGTTGGTTTCTACAGGCGTTACTTAAAAAACAAAGCCATGGTACCAACTTTTAGAAAAAGATACAAAATTTGATTTTAATGAAGAATGCATAAAAGCATTTAAATTATTGAAAAAAAATTTAATCACTACACCTATAATAGTTCCACAAGATTGGGAGAAACCATTTGAAATAATGTGCGATGCTAGTGATTATGCAATTGGGGTTGTGTTAGAACAAAGGCACAACAAAGTTTTTAAAGTAATATATTATGCTAGTAAAACTCTAAATAATGCTCANTCGGGCAACCCCACAAAACAACCCCTGAAATAACGCCAACAACCGGTTATCACAAAATTCCAATTGCTCTAGAGGATCAAGAGAAGATGACATTTACAAGCTCATATGAAACATTTGCTTTTAGTAGAATGTCTTTTGGACTATGCAATGCACCTGCAACATTTCAAAGATGTATGATGTCAATCTTTAGCAATTTTATAGAGCATGTAATGGAAGTATTTATGGATTATTTTTTGGTATTTGAAACTTCGTTTGAATTATGTTTAAATAATTTATAAAAATTTCTAGAGTATGTGGAAAAATCAACCTAGTTCTAAATTGGAAAAATGTCAATTCATGGTTTCAGGAGGAATTGTACTTAGGCATAAAGTTTTTGAAAATAACATGAAAGTAGGCCCTGCAAAAATTTAAGTTATTAAAAAATTACCACCTTCGACTAATGTTAAAGGGGTAAGAAGCTTTTTAGGACATGTTGGTTTCTACAGGCGTTACTTAAAAAAATTTTCTAAAATAACTAAGCCATGGTACCAACTTTTAGAAAAAGTTACAAAAATTGATTTTAATGAAGAATGCATAAAAGCATTTAAATTATTGAAAAAAAATTTAATCACTACACCTATAATAGTTCCACAAGATTGGGAGAAACCATTTGAAATAATGTGCGATGTTAGTGATTATGCTATTGGGGCTGTGTTAGAACAAAGACACAACAAAGTTTTTAAAGTAATATATTATGCTAGTAAAACTCTAAATAATGCTCAAATTAATTACACTACTACTGAAAGAGAGTTACTCGCTATTGTCTATGCCTTTGATAAATTTAGACCTTACTTAATTGGAACTAAATGTATAGTGCATACNACAAATAAAATTTTAGAGAATTTCCCAGATGAACAATTATATAGTATTAATAAAATGAATGTACCGTGGTATGCCGATATAGTAAATTATATTGTAAGATATATTTTACCACCTGATATCAAAAATCCACAATTAAATAAATTTATATATGATTCAAAATTCTATTTTTGGGATGACCCATATCCTTATAAATAATGTAAAGATCTAATTATTAGAAGATGTGTGTCTTATGAGGAAACTCAACAAATAATTGAAGGATGTCATGATTCTAAATTTGGAGGAAATTTTGAAACGAATATAACTACATATAAGATTTTGCAAGCTGGATTTTATCGGCCTACTCTTTTTAGATATGTTAATGAATATATTAAAACATGTGATCGATGTCAATGAGTAAGAAATATTTCTAGAAGAAATGAAATACCTCTAAATTACACATTAGAAGTTGAAATTTTTTATGTGTGGGGATTAGATTTTATGGGACCATTTATGCCTTCATTTGGAAATTTATATATATATTACTTGTCGTTGATTATATGTCCAAATGGATTGAAGCTATTGTTGTACCTAGATGTGATACTCGGAGTGTCATTTTTACAAGATATAAAATGCTCGAGAGTAATTATTACAGATGAAGGATCTCATTTTAAGAATCAGAGAATCGAAAAATTGATTAAGAAATATGATATATGCATAGATTTTCTAATGCTTATCATCCTCAGACTAGCGGTCTAGTAGAAATATCAAATCGTGAAATTAAACGAATTTTAGAAAAATATGTAAATTCTTATAAATTGGTGTTTTTAAAGTCCTAAAAACCACCTTGAACGACCATAAACTTTCTATTTTCAAATTCCATAGCCTTAAATTCCAGAAATACTTCCAGGTATGAAGTTTTCAATATATCAGTTTTGACGCACAAAGATTATATGACAAAATTATTACAAAGAAGAGGCTTATCAAGGAGAGAGGTTTTGTTAATCACAGATTGATTAATCTAAGTTCTCTGATTTATAAAATCATTGTACAAAGGCGATGAGAGGTTATGTGCTACACTACCGCTGCAGTTGTTGTACCAGTAGAGAAGGAATTCTATGTCAACTTACATGGAATTATCCAAGGAGTTGTCTTCATATAAGGCAAGGCTGTACCATTTACTCGTGCACGAATCAATGAGTTGTATATGATAGAAAGCGTTCCAATCTGTCATTATACAAAATTTATCCCTACCAGAGATTTGATGCAAGATGTCTATAATTTTTTGACAGATTAAAGTGATATTTGAGAAATGCGAGATGAATGATATGTTAGTTTCTCTGTTTCATTGCTTAATCCAACATTGAAGTAGTGGCATTTCTTCATTTCTGCAAAATTACTCCCTACCATGAAGATTAGTAGAGTCACCAAAGAAAGTGCTATTTTGAATTATTACATTCAAATGGAAAAACCCATTGATATAGGATCTATCATATTTAAATATGTTATTGGTATTATTATGAATGGGCCAATTTATGAACTTGGGCATCCTTCCACAATTTTTCTACTTTGCAGTCAATCTNTATTTTGATTATAAAATCCTAAGAAAATTTTGGAAGGACTATGATAATCAGGGAAACCTTTGGAAATAATTTCATGGGTCAAGTCATTTAAAACATCCTTAAAATTTTCAAATACTAAATCACTAAGATAATTAATTTTGAAAAATATAAACATTTAAATGACTTGATTTTTGATCTCCACTGTGATCTATGATCCAGAGAACTCATCATAGAAGTTTCAAAATATTTTGAGTTCATTTCATAACTTAAATTGATTTTTAAAAAAAAATACCACTCTTGGCACTTAAATGATTTTTAAAAATCAAAATATAACTCAAAAAATTATGGAACTTAGTTTTTTGAGTTCTCTGTGATCAAGGATATTTTCTAAAAATAAAATTATATTTAAAGTAAAAACTTGATTTTATGCCTATTTTAAATACTTAAATAATTAAAAATTCATAAAAATCACAAAAAAAATAAAACACATGAAGATGTTCTAAATTGCTTCCTAATCACTTAAGAACAATTAGAATATTTTTCCTGATTTCCTAAATAAAGATATTTATTTTCAAAGCTTAAAAATAATTTTTTTTAAAAGGTTAAAAATGAGTTCTCACTAAAATAATTCCAATAAATCAAGAAAAAATTAGCAAAAAAAATAAAACTTGCTCCTCTAAGTTTTTTGACCTTGGGGAGATTTTTCAAAAATATAAAACTTAATTTTCACTACTTAAAATATTTTATTTTTATTAAATAGCCCAAAAATTAAAATAATTCTAATAAATCATAGATAATTCAAAAAATTATGAAATTTGAACCAAAGGCTTCTCTGGTCTAGGTCTACCTTCAGTAAAAATTTCAAGGGATTACAATTTACCTTGGTCAAGCTAGGAATTTTCTTTGAAAAATCCTATTTTTGCATGAAAATAATTATATAAATTAAATTACATTTTGAAAATTCATATTTTCTCCTCTGATGTC
>JXCR01130490.1:81454-93460 GCA_002079205.1 Phalaenopsis hybrid cultivar
ATATATATATATATATATATATATCTATTTATTCCTATTTTGTTTGATAAATATTTATATATTAGTAGATAATAATCATACAAAAATTTATATATTATAAATTAAGACAAATATTGCTATTAGAGGAAAATTTGGAATCAAATGATCGAAAACATGAAAAGACACAATTTTAGCCTCTAGCGTCGATGACACTAGCATGGGCACTGACAACGCTCGCAGACAGACCAAAGCGTCGACAGCGCCATCAGAAGCGTCGAAGGCGCCGATAGCAGTCTGACAGTTTAGGACAAATTTTGGTAGACTTTGGCTGGATTTTGCTCCGTAATAACCATCAGAAGGTGTTTTTAAAGTCCTAAAAACCACCTTGAACGACCAGAAACTTCCTATTCTCAAATTCCATAGCCTCAAATTCCAGAAATACTTCCAGGTATGAAGTTTTCAATATATCAGTTTTGACGCTCAAAGATTATATGACAAAATTATTACAAAGAAGAGGCTTATCAAGGAGAGAGGCTTTGTTAATCACGGATTGATTAATCTAAGCTCTCTGATTTATAAAATCATTGTACAAAGGCGATGGGAGGTTATGTGCTACACTACCGCTGCAGTTTTTGTACCAGTAGTGAAGGAATTCTATGCCAACTTACATGGAATTATCCAAGGAGTTATCTTCGTACGAGGCAAGGTTGTACCATTTACTCTTGCACGAATCAATGAGTTGTATATGATAGAAAGTGTTCCAATCTGTCATTATACAAATTTTATCCATACCAGAGATTTGATGCAAGATGTCTATAATTTTCTGACAGATTAAAGTGATATTTAAGAAATGCGAGATGAATGATGTATTAGTTTCTCTATTTCATTGCTTAATCCAATATTGAAGTAGTGGCATTTCGTCGTTTCTGCAAAATTACTCCCTACCATGAAGATTAGTAGAGTCACCAAAGAAAGTGCTATTTTGAATTATGCATTCAAATGGAAACACCCATTGATATAGGATCTATCATATTTAAATCCGTTATTGGTATTATTATGAATGGGCCAATTTATGGACTTAGGCATCCTTTCACAATTTTTCTACTTTGCAGTCAATCTCAAGTTCCATATGAAAGTTGGGAAAAAGTTTTATTACCCTGGGAGCCCATGATTCCTATTGATGATAATTATGTTAGGAATGAGAATGAAGCATTAGATACTACTTAAATCACTCATCATATGCTTCAACTCCATTGATGCCACCAACAGTTGGAAGTTCACTTGCTGTAGAAAAGAAATTGAAGAAAATTGAAAGAAAACATCAGAGTATTACGAATGCAATAGGAGATCTTAAGTACATTTTTGATCACCTAGATTGGAGGATGAAAGAGAATTTTGATCATACNCGAACTTCAGAGTATTACGAATGCAATAGGAGATCTTAAGTACCTTTTTGATCACCTAGATTGGAGGATGAAAGAGAATTTTGATCATATTGGAACATTTGAGGCAGGATTAGTGGGGATGTTTAAAGAAAAATGATGGTTCGAAGAAAATTCGACTGATCAATTCTCGTACCGACCATTCTACAATTCATACGTTCATTACCAGTCTATGGTAGATATTAGAGGAGGAGAAAACACTAAAGATGAGGTAGAATAATTGAAGAATTNAGGGATGTTTAAAGAAAAATGATGGTTCGAAGAAACTTCGACTGATCAATTCTCGTACCGACCATTCTACAATTCATACTTTCATTACCAGTCTATGGTAGATATTAGAGGAGGAGAAAACACTAAAGATGAGGTAGAATAATTGAAGAATTTGGACTCTCTCTACTAGTTTAAAATACTTATGTACATAATGTGATTGTGTGGATTTGATTTATTTTGCTTTGCTTTAGAATTTTGAATTTTGATTGTGTGTATAGTTTTATGTCAGTGTTTAGTGTTGTGGCTTGATTTCGACATTGATTTATAATTTAGTTTGCTTAATATGTGTAAAAGTGTGATTAGAAAAATGTGTTTGTAAAAGTGTATTTTCATATATAAAAGTTAATTTGTTGTTGTTTGTGAATATGTTTGTTTGTGAATTATTGTTAGATAAAAAATTATGTTTTAAAAAAATTAAAATACTAAAAAGACTTTAGAGAAAATTGAAAGGAAATTGAAAATTGAAAAAAAAAATGAAAATTGGAATTTTTTGTCTGCAGTGCCGACAGTGCTAGCATGAGCACCGACGACGCCCTTAACCCGAGAACAACCTTTAACCCTTTAAAATTCATGATTTTCACCATAAACTGCCATTTTTACCCTTTGATTCATCTTAAACCTCTGATTTTTGCACCTAGGGCTTGTGTTTGCTTGGATTTGAGGTGATTTTAAGGCAAAGGAATTTTGGATTTCATTTTCTCTAGGTAAGAGCTACACTTTGAACTAAAAAGTTTTGATTTTCACCAAGGATTTATCTCACATTACTGAAATCCGAATATTTTGAAATTTTTTTAGAGATTTTGAGAAAATCCTTTGGTAAAGAACTCTTACTTTGTAGATTTAAGTATTTTACTTTGTGATTTTTGAAATTTTTTGGAATTTATTCAAAATTTTTCAAATTTTCTCTAGATTTTCCATGGCACCAAGAACAAGCAAAGGAAAAAAAAATAAATTATGATAAACAAAATTTGTTAGCTTCAGGGCTAGTGCTCGATTCAGTAGTCTACTTGAGCATAAAAAAATAATTCCGGATCGTGATTTTAATAATCCTCGTGGAGAAGTGAAGCGATCAATCAATGCTCGGCAGTCGGAAAATTTTTGTTATTTTACTGTCGATGTGATTATTGGTGTTGTGATGGAATTCTATGCCAACTTTACTGAAGCTTCTGATGACTTTGTTTTTGTTCGTGGGAGAAAGGTGGAGTTTTCTCCAAGAAAAATTAATGAGTTTTATCAGTTGGAAGATGTTTACAGTTGCCAGTATAAATCATTTTCTGCTACTAGTGAGGCCTTAGATGAAGTTATTTCTTTTTTTACTGATGGAAGAGGGACCTGGAAAGTAAAAAACAGTGTTAAGGTAAACTTTCCTTTTTCTATGTTTAATGTAGTATCTAAGGCCTGGCACTATTTTATTTATGGAAGAATGATTCCGAAAAATAATCATAGTGAGGTGACCAAGGATAGAGTCATCCTGAACTTCTGTATTCAGTAGGTGATGAGGATAAATGTAAGCTCTATTATCTATATGAACACTAGATCTATTGCTTTAGGAGAGACCACTAGTGGTTTGGCACACCCTACACTTATTTTACACTCTGTGAACATACAGGTGTTGATTTTAGACCTGAGAAAGAGAGGATTGAGCCTCTAAAACCTATTGGGTCTGTCAATATAAAGACATATGTATCTCATGTTGATTGGAGATATTGAAGTAAGACCATAGATATTCCTTCTACTTCGAGGACCCCTACTTCTAGACTTCTAGTGACCCTACTAACTGAGATTTTTGGCCAGATGATGATCCAGCAGGGAGATATCTTAGGAATGGATCATAAATTGCAAAATATGGATGTCAGAGTTGCTCACACTGATGATTTGATACGGCAAAAGTTCGAATATGATGTTGCATATAATGATGCATTGGTGAGATACATGAAGGGTGATCATTCAGTTCAATTTCCTACTCACCCTATTTTTACTCCATATCAGTAGCAGAATTTGATTGTGCAAGAAGAAAAAGATGATGATTGGTGGGTTTTTTTAGTTTATGTTTGATTGTACTTTGTTATTGTGTTGTTTGTTTTTTTTATATTGTTGAGACTGTTTGTTAGATTGTGAGACTTTGTTTTGTTGTTATGTTGAGTTGTGAACTGTAGTTTGTAAAACTGCTTTAATTTCTCGAATTTAGTTTAATTCTGTTGTTAGTTTTTGTATTTTATTAAATGTATTGTAATTAACTCTTTCTCAGCAGANTACTCATTTTTGGTGATATTGTACTTTAATGGAAGGAATTTTTAAGTTTTCTTGCAATTTGTTGAATTTTAGGACTTGAACCAAAAAGGAAGCAAAAAGTATGAAATTTAGAGCAAAAAATGAATAAGTTGAAAATTTGTCCAGCGTCATTTGATAGAGAGCAGTGAATTAAATTGCGGAACACTGGCGCCGACGACGCTAATTTCGGTTCAACCCCTATTTTTAGAAGATTTGATGAATTTGGATGCTTTTTGAAGAGTTTTTGGAAGCACCTATTTGAGAACCGACTCTAGGCTTTATTTGGGGCCAAAATTGATCAGAAAAGTGACTCTTCCTGACATCTCATCATCCCAATTCAACCTTCTACGCATTATACATTCTTCCATTTTTCATTCCACAATCATTTAAAGTTCATTGTTCTTATAATTTAGAGTTTTGTGGTGAGATTAAGTGTAAACTCTTCTCTAAGAGAGTTGGAGATGGAGAAAAGTGAGAGATTTCTTTTTCCTACATTTCCTAGAAGAGGCTACAATGGATTTGCTTTGAGAAAGAGTTTCAGATAAGTGTTGTTTGTTTATTAGTGTTGTATGAACTTAGAGGCTACAAGAGATTTGCTTTGAGAAAAAGTTTCAGATAAGTGTTGTTTGTTTATTAGTGTTGTATGAACTTTCGGGATTTGCTTTGAGAAAGAGTTTCAGATAAGTTTTATTTGTTTATTAGTGTTGTATGAACTTTCTTTTATATATGAAATTTGTGCTTTTTATATCTTTCTCATTACTTTAGCTTTCTCCATATTCTGAGATATGGTGAAATGAAAAGATAATATGGATGTGCCAATATTAAAATATAAAATAAATTGTGATGATTTTTTAACTCCGAACTTAATTTACTTTTTAATCTGGCTAATTGAATTATTAAAATATGCTATGAAACATATGATCCAGAAAATGGAGTACGAGTTCTATAACAGAGTGAGGATCACATTTGATTCCATGGAGGAGAATTTTGTTCATGGAATTAAGTGTAAATAAATAGAGAAATATACTTTGTTGTGTGTAGACTTGGAGAATGGTTAGGGTGAAAGACTAAAATTCATAATTCGGTCTTAGTGTTTAAAAATTAAAGCGAGAGTTAGCCTTTAGGTGAAGGGAAGTGGGAGCCAGTATCCTCCTAGCCTAGCCACGGATTTAGGGACTAAACCTGGGATTAGCCAATGATTTTCTATAATACTGTATCAGGGTAGAGAATTAAAAGTGCTCCTATTTGGCAAAATACATATTTGAACCATTTATCCCATCTTATTTTACCAAAACCTCATAGTAGTGGGAAAGATGTTTTTTCACATAAGAATTCTTCATCATATAAAAATAGTTTAATAGTTCAGTAGTGACTATTTAAACTTTGTATTTCAATTTTGTTATTAATTAAATAATTTAGTTCTAATAATATCTCAACATTTGAAATTAGTGACAGTAATTTTGTTTTGACTTTCTGTGATTTTCCTAGTAAATTTATCATTTCAATTTTAAACATTCCCCTTGGGATTGATATTTGGGGCTTAAATAAAATATCATTTATTACTTGATAATGATACATATACTTGCGTAGAATTCCAACATTTGCTTAAATTTCTAATTCNTATATTTTGATACACCAAAAATATATGCATTTTTAGACCCATATTTTATACTCATTTTTTGTGATATTTTAATGGAAGGTATTTTGATGTTTTCTTGTAGGTTATTGATTTTTAGGACTTAAAGCAAAAAAAGGTATTTTGATGTTTTCTTGCAGGTTATTGATTTTTAGGGCTTAAAGCAAAAAGGAAGCAAGTATTTTTAAGTTTTCTTGCAGTTTGTTGAATTTTAGGACTTGAACCAAAAAGGAAGCAAAAAGGATGAAATTTAGAGCAAAAAATGAATAAGTTGAAAATTTGTTCAGCGTCATTTGATAGAGAGCAGTGAATTAAATTGTGGAACACTGGCGCCGACGGCGCCAATTTCGGTTCAACCCATTTTTAGAAGATTTGATGAATTTGGATGCTTTTTGAAGAGTTTTTGGAGGCACCTATTGGAGAACCGACTCTAGGCTTTATTTGGGGCCAAATTGATCAGAAAAGTGACTCTTCCTAACATCTCATCATCTCAATTCAACCTTCTACGCATTCCACATTCTTCCATTTTTCATTCCACAACCATTTAAAGTCCATTGTTCTTATAATTTAGAG
Source organism: Phalaenopsis hybrid cultivar (assembly GCA_002079205.1). Lineage (NCBI taxonomy): Eukaryota > Viridiplantae > Streptophyta > Magnoliopsida > Asparagales > Orchidaceae > Phalaenopsis > Phalaenopsis hybrid cultivar. The sequence continues at coordinate 87,626 of JXCR01130490.1, forward strand.
TTTTCTGGTGAGATTAAGTGCAAACTACAAGGGATTTGCTTTGAGAAAGAGTTTCAGATAAGTGTTGTTTGTTTATTAGTGTTGTATGAACTTTCTTTTATATATGAAATTTGTGTTTTTTTATATCTTTCTCATTACTTTAGCTTTCTCCCTATTCTGAGATATGGTGAAATGAAGAGATAATATGGATGTGTCAATATTAAAATATAAAATAAATTGTGATGATTTTTTAACTCCGAACTTAATTTACTTTTTGATCTGGCTAATTGAATTATTAAAATATGTTATGAAACATATGATCCGAAAAATGAAGTATGAGTTCTATAACAGAGTGAGGATCACATTTGATTCCATGGAGGAGAATTTCGTTCATGGAATTAAGTGTAAATAAATAGAGAAATATACTTTGTTGGGTGTAGACTTAGAGAATGGTTAGGGTGAAAGACTAAAATTCACAATTCGGTCTTAGTGTTTAAAAATTAAAGCGAGAGTTAGCCTTCAGGTGAAGGGAAGTGGGAGCCAGTATTCTCCTAGCCTAGCCACGGATTTAGGGACTAAACCTGGGATTAGCCAATGATTTTCTATAACACTAAATCAGGGTAGAGAATTAAAATTGCTTCTATTTGGCATAATACATATTTAAACCATTTATTTCATCTCGTTAAGGTAGAGAATTAAAAGTGCTCCTATTTGGCACAATACATATTTGAACCATTTATCCCATCTTATTTTACCAAAACCTCATAGTAGTGAGAAAGATGTTTTTTCACATAAGAATTCTTCATCATATAAAAATAGTTTAATAGTTTAGTAGTTACTATTTAAACTTTGTATTTCAATTTTGTTATTAATTAAATAATTTAGTTCTGATAATATCTCAACATTTGAAATTAGTAACAGTAATTTTGTTTTGACTTTCTGTGAATTTCCTGATAAATTTATCATTTCAATTTTAAACCTTCCCCTTGGGATCGATATTTGGGGCTTAAATAGAATATCATTTATTACTTGATAATGATACATATACTTGCGTAGAATTCCAACATTTGCTTAAATTTCTAATTCATAAATACTGCATCAAACTTTTGACACCATTGCATAGCGGAGTCAACTATATAATTTTTACACAACGATATTTCACCAGGATCACTAAGCCCCATTTTAAATTTTTTTAGGGGTTTTTTCCTTATAAAAAGTTTTGATGTCTCTCTCGCTACTTTCCTTTTATATGTGTGTGTATTAGATCTTCATATCACACTAAAAAATTAAAATACTACTCTACCACCGTGAATGTTTCGATGCGTAATAATTGTATTTTTAATTTTTTTCCTTGTCAGTATCTTCAAATTTCAATTGATCATTTTTTACATATGTTTCTCTTATTTAATCACCCTCTATTCAACTTTTGGAGTTACCCACATATACCCTAGAANGAAATTAAAATACTACTCTACCACCGTGAATGTTTCGATGCGCAATAATTGTATTTTTTAATTTTTTTCCTTGTCAGTATCTTCGAATTTCAATTGATCATTTTTTTTACATATGTTTCTCTTATTTAATCACCCTCTATTCAACTTTTGGAGTTACCCACATATACCCTAGAATTGTCGTTTATCCTGATCCAAGAATAGGAGTGTATCAATGATGCTTTTATTATCATACTCCTCTTCCTATCGTAGACATCTTCCAACCATATTCCATTGTCCGTAGTAATAAAGATAAAAAATAATTGGATCTTCCATTTCGCCAAACACCAACTCTGCTTAATATCACATATTGTTATCATTCAAGATCCTCTTATTAAGGAGACCAAAAACTTAACATTTTTTGATGTTTTGACAACTAAATACCCCTAATAGATGGATTTTTGGCTATTTGGCTTATAGCCAAAGCAAAAATCATGGAAGTCAAGATATTTGTGTTCCCTACAAACTAGTTCCCTTTAATGGCAGAGAAAATTCATCAACTTTAATTGCGAGCGCCTATTTGTCACCCCATCGAAGGCAGCAATGGAGCAACTATTTGGAGAGGTTTGTGTCGTTAATATACTTTGAACAAGATTGTGCAAAATAGACCGAGATCTATATTCTATAATTCTTAGCCAACTCCTGCCATCATCACCACTTCTACCAAACCCTTTTCCTCTTTGTTGTTAGCATCAACCACCACCCAAGATTTTGGTCTCTTCCTCTCTTGCCCCTATGAATTCCAAAACATGTTGTTGGTTGTGATGCAGTGCTTCACAATCAACATCCTGGATCCTTGTGAACTAGCATCCATCATCAACCTACTTCTGATGCCAAATCTACAAACTCAATCACTTTGTAACATTGCAAGGAATGCATCAACCATGCCTTCTGTCTATTTGAAGATGCTATTTAATAAGAAATCATTTCAAGTAATTGTCCCTTTTTTATTACTTAATGAGGTTATTAATATTTTCTTTCTTCTTGAATTGCTTCACCTTTAGGGCAAGGTCATTGTGTAGAAGTGGATAATGATATTATATGGTGAGATGATTATTTTCTTATTAGGTTAACTAATATATTTAATCAATTAGTTAAAAATGAATTAAATGATTATGGTATTTTATAAATAGTAATCATTGGAGGCATTTAGGGGAATGTAATGAAAGTGTGATAAGTTTTTTCTTAATCTTATGTTTCATGCTTCTTCTTCTTTTCTCGCATAATTTCTGAAGTTGTTGACATTCTTGAACTATTATATCATTTTTTACTGGTGTTTCTCCTCTCTGCTTTTCCCCTATCTAACTTCTGGTGTTGTGCATCATCGAATAATCATTTGTCTCGATCCAATAAAAGGATCATATCAAATTATCACATTAGAAAATGGACTTGAATTCTCTATTTTTGTAGCTTTTCATTAACCTATTTTTGGTTTTGAAAAACAATTTAGATTTTAGATGATTTTAAAAGGAATGATCAAGAACATCTTACGCCATATGAAACTAGAGTTAGTTTATATTAAAGAAATTCTTAACCCTATTGTTGATTTTGGATATCATACAAAAAATGCAATTCACATATTAATGCTTACTACAATTTTTAAATCAATTATGCACTTAAACAAAAAACCAACAAAATGAAACCAAAACATGACATACAATTTCACTCACCTACAATTTTTTATAAACAATTGAAGAGCCTCCAAATAATTAGGCTAATAAAATAAATTTATTGAATGCAACTCACCATTCTTTAGAAATTATTTATTGTAGTAGGATTGCTTAACATCAAATAAAATTTAACATGCCACATAAATATTTCATTCAGTTCATTCAATTACTGGGAAATCAAGTTCAATAAAGAATTTAGACTATTTAATAACATTAAATCATATATGTTGTACGAAAAGAATGACATGATAAAAACTACATAAATACCTTTTAAGGCACCTTCAGTGAAAATATAAATAAGAAAAGTAATATAAATAGATGGTTGGTCCATACGTAAAAGGTTGTTTTATTCATTTTTCCTTTGCACTAGCATAAATTACTTATGTTTGTGAGTTCTACCTGATAATAAGGTGACATTCTAAGAAAATAAGTGAATCTGATATTTTGAGTCATCAATTAGATGTCAATAAATTAAAGCACTTAGATTATATATTTAAAGACTTTACTTCATAATCATAAAAAATATTATAGTTGGCTTATGTGTTGATAATAACACACCATATAGTCAAGCTATATCATCTTATTCAAATTAGTCAATAATAATGTTTTTTAATCTTTCTCCTGAGGTATGCATGCTAACCTTTTATATAAACCTCATGATAAATATTCAGTTTCTATTAAATTGGAGCAAGAAAACAATAGATACATATAAATATTGATAGTTGCACTAAAAATATTACAATAATTTGTGCTTATATAACTATTTTTTTTTCAGATGAAACCAATACTTGTATAAGAAACTAATGATGATTTTGGTATGACATGTTATCATGGTTGAGCATGAGATAAATTGGTCATTTTGTATTATATGAAATTAACAAAAATTTAATGTAATGTAATTTAAAATAGAAATAACCAATAGAGTAGCCAATATAAATAATAATTTTATGAAGCTTGGAGTTATTTTATCATTAAGAGTTTTTGATAATTTGAGGGCCTTTATGACCTCATAATTATGTGTTATTAAGCCTGTTCGATTCTCTCAACGGGATGCTCGATTTGACTATATGTATATCAAACTTGCAATTCATTTAGCTTTTTAATTAATGATTTGAAGCTTCTAAATGTCCTTCAATAGCTAGATTTGGATTTAATTTGACCTAAATTAGACCAATTTTGGTTTCATCAGTGTGTCTTGTTGAGATGATCTGTTTGACTATAAGTTCCATTAAAATGGGTCCTTAAATGATCTTGAACTTGAAATTTGAACATTTATTAGTAAAAATGTATTAATATTTGTGTTAAATGTTAAAATTTATCGATGACATATCGGTTGCGTCATATTTTTATGCAAAGTTATTTATTCCGTCAAAAAATAAAATTTCAATAATTTGTACATTGAAAGTATTTTGAGTTGTCAGGGATGCTTTGATCATGTTGTCATTGTGAGTGTTGGTGGTGGCAGAAAATAATGACTTGGCATTTTGACACTTATGCATGCATGCTCAAGCATATATACTCGTGAGTATGAGCAAATGGAACAAATATGTGTTAACGATATAATGAGGAATGTATACAAGCTTGGATGCAAAATGAGACACAATAGGGGATGAGCAGACCTGGCTGCAGTAACACTTGTGCGCATGGGCTGCCAATGTGCTCAGAGTAGTGGGCACATGCAGAAGTGTGTGAAGTAGAGGTTGCACAACATTTAGATGTGCAGGACAACAATCGTGTGATAACAGTTAAGTGTGTCTGACAGTAGAAGGTTCTATAGGCACTAAGGAAATGGGTTGTGTCAAAGTATGTGATGGTGGATAGTTGTGTAGGCTGTCTAAGCCGAGTCAAGCCTTAATGTGGGAGGTAAGCAGTTGATCGGGTCGGAGGATGTGACATACCAGACCAAGAACTACTCCTATATGGGGCTTAAGCGAGGCACCCACATACAATTTTAGAGCAAATAAATTTAATTTCTTGGTCCTTTGGCACCAAAATTCTAAATTTTGGCTTAGGAATAAGGTCATTGAAAGAGGGAGAAAAGACACCTCTCCTCTAGTGGTCAGAGTCCTCTCAAGCTATTGTTACATCATTTTTTGGGCTAGTGTTGCCCAATCTCTTGCGGTTTTTGTCACCCCATCTTCTAGGCCAGTGTTGGCCCATCTTTTGAGCTTGTGCTGCCCCATCTTCAAGGTTGTTGTTGCCTCATCTCCTGAGCTAGTGTTGCCTTTTTCTAAGATAATTTTTTATTCTTGAATTTCCTCTGAGATCCAAACGTCTAAGGAATCACATTCCCTCAAAAACCATAAGAAGTGTCAAAATCATAATGAGGTGGTATTGATACTCTTTAAAGATGAGTTGGACCATTCCTTAGGCATGGAACATAAAGTTCACAAAGATCAAATATCTTCTAGGTGAGTATAAACATATGTATAATGATGGTGTAAAATAAATATTAGACTTGGGAGATCAACTAATTTAAGATAGAATTATCCACCAAGACAGTTTTTCTCTCTTTGTAAAGTTGAGAGCTGCAGAATTATCAAGAACTGATAGAGAAATGAGCTTATCTAAATCAAAACAATGATAATTTAAAAGCTTTTTGAGCAAATATTTTGTCTATTGAAGAGGTGAAAAAAATTGTAGACCTAGTATGTAGGAAAAAAGTTCCATCAAGGTTTCTGGAAAGGTGATCATCT
>JXCR01130490.1:105547-131642 GCA_002079205.1 Phalaenopsis hybrid cultivar
ATGATGCTTTCTTATATATTGAACTTCACATTAGAAACTTTATTAGTAAAATTAGTTATTTAAGAGTTATTAAAATTACATATTTATTTCAATTACCTATTAGTGACAGATAAGCAATTTGAACTATATTGTTGTGATTAAGTATTGATTTTCTAAAATCTTAGTTCGTAGCCTCTAATATTACACCATGTGGGATCGATATCCAGGACCCCATTAGAGCCCTGTATTACTTGAGTGATACATATACTTGCTTTTATAAGTGTGACTTTACAATTATTGAATATTTTATATACATCTTTATCGAATCTATATCCGCTGTCAAGTTTTTGGCACCGTTGCCGGGGAATTAAATTTTCTAGCAGTAGTATCAAATTCTTGTATTTTTAAGCATATATAAAGTCGCTGTCAACAACGTTAACCTATTATGGACAAAGTCAAATTGAAATTCACCAAGAGTGATTAGCCCANTTAGGTGAATACTCAACCTTTTGAATAAGTAACACCTTTTAAGATTTTTTATGAGCTTGTACCATATGAGGCTTTTAGCCCTCTGAGATTTTTTTGAGTGAATATTTTGTTAACCACTTACTCTCATTGAGGCTTTCTAATAAGAGTCTTATCCATTAAAAACTTCCCATCAAGGTTATCTCATGGACATGTTTCTTAAGGATATGAGTAGAAACCTTATTTGTCACTAGCCCTCAAGAATTCTTTCTAGTAAGGATAGTGTTTATTAATGACTTTCCATCTAGAATACTCATAAGCATGTCTTCCAGAGATATAAGTGGAGACTATGTTTGCCACTAAGAATGTTTATCTTTTCCTAGGATGTTTAGTCAAAGCATCTACTTGATTACAATAGCATACAATGGAAGAAGTTGATTACAATCCACTAAGGATTTTAGATTCATTATGTGTTATTTTTTCAGAGGTGCTCGACGAAACTAACATGTTATGGACAAAGTAGAATGAAATCCACCAAGGCGGTCTGAGGTCATTTATAAATAATAATTCACGAATAATCTACAAACAATGTTTGACATATTTAAGGTCATTTGTATGAATAATCCACCAAAGTCGTTCGACCGATCTGAGATCATTTGTATGAATAATCCAACATGGATGCTCATTTGATTTAAGATCATTTGTATGAATAATCCACCAAAATGTTCGACCGATTTGATATCATTTATTTGATTAATCCTCTGAGGATATTTGATTGATTTAAGATCATTTATATGAATAATCCATCAAAGATGTTGGACTAATTTAAGATCATTTATGAATAATCCACTGAGGATGTACAATGGATTTGAGATCATTTATATAAATAATCCATCAAGGATGTAAGACCAATTTGAGATCATTTGTATAAATAATCCACCACTGATGTTTGGCTGATCTGAGGTCATTGTAAATAAGAAGACATGAATAATTCACCAAGGTTGTTCAACCGAATTGAGGTCATTTGCATATAAGAAGACATGAATAATCTTTCAATAATATTTGACCAATACAAGGTCATTTGTAAATAAAAATGCAAGAATAATCAACCTAGAAGTTAGATCCATCCTAAGTTATTTTACTGATGTACTTGACAATTTTGACCAAAGGAAAATATGTTAAGATTTTCATACCTATTTTATATTGATTTTGATGATATTGCACTTTAAAGAAAAATATTTTTGATGTTTTGTTGCAGGTATGTTGAATTATGGTCATTGGAGCAAAAAGATGCAAAACAAGAGCAAATTTGGAGCAAAAAGGACCAAAATATGAAGATTTGAAATAGGGCGCCGACGGCGAGCCCAACGACACCGACGACGGGTTTTTCCCGAGAGTTCAGAATCAAGTATTCCAGAAAGCCGCCGACGAAGCCCTTGAGACTGCCGACGATGAGATCAGCGGTTATCTCAACAGGTGCATTGAATGTGGATGATTTTTAAGGGGATGCTTACGAAACTCTTGGGAAAACTCTTCTACAGCTTTAAGAGAAACTTTTGGACAAAAAATTAGAGAGGGTGTAGAGTATATAGAGTTTAATTTAGGGTTAGATTGTGAGGAATTCCTTGAGAGATTGTAAGAGTGGAGGGAAAGTGAGAGATTTCTTCCTCCTTGCCGCTTCAAAGAAGAATGTCTACTGTAAGGAAAGGAAGAGATTCAGAGGAACTTCGAGGTGTTTTCTTGGGGAGGAATTAGAGGTAAGTGGTATTTACTTTTTGTAGTTTGTATGACTTTGCTTTTATATATAAATTCTGAGTTTTGTCGTATCTTCCCCATGAGTTCTGAGTAGTTTTCTCTGTCTTTCTCCTTGTCTTGAGATTTTTTGAAATGGTGATTTGAATTGGTTGAGCCTTAAGAATGTTAAAGAAGTTGTGATGATCTTTTCACTTCGATCTTAATTTAATTTTAATCTGGCCATTGATTTGTTAAAATATATTAAGTTTTACAACTAAAATGAAGATCACATCCAAGATTCAGAGAGGTCAAAGTTCTTGAAAGTTGGGTGCAAATAAATAGAGAAATAAAATTATCAAGCGTAGAATTGAAGATTTTAGAGTGACAGACTAAAATCCACAATTCAGTCCTATCGTTTGCGTGCTGAAGTGTAGATGTTAGCCCTCAGGCGAGGGGAGTGTGGGAGCTCTGAAGTGAGAGCCGATATCCTCCCAGCCTAGCCGTAGATTCAGTAAACAAGCATAGGATTAGTCAATGTTCTTTATGCCTGGACCAAAGGGTAAAAAATAGGTATGCTTCTATTTGGCACAATCCAATTTGAATTAATTCACTTTATCCATTCACTTTAACTTCTTGACAAGGAGAATGATGTTTTATTATATATTGAACTTCACATTAGAAACTTTATTAGTAAAATTAGTTATTTAAGAGTTATTAAAATTATATATTTATTTCAATTACATATTAGTGACAAATAAGCAATTTGAACTATATTGTTGTGATTAAGTATTGATTTTCTAAAATCTTAGTTCGTAGCCTCTAATATTACACCATGTGGGATCGATATCCAGGACCCCATTAGAGCCATATATTACTTGAGTGATACGTATACTTGTTTTTATAAGTGTGACTTTACAATTATTGAATATTTTATATACATCTTTATCGAATCTATATCCGCTGTCAAGTTTTTGGCACCGTTGCCGGGGAATTAAATCTTCTAGCAGCAGTATCAAATTCTTGTATGTTTAAGCATATAAAAGTCGCTGTCAACAACGTTAACCTATTATGGACAAAGTCAAATTGAAATTCACCAAGAGTGATTAGCCCATCGTAAGCTGTTAGTCAAAGCTTCTAATGGATGACTTTAACTTGTATTGGAAGAGACCCAATAAAATTCACCAAAAACTTTTTATCTATCCTAGGCTATTTAGTAGGNCCTCTTTATTTTATAATGAAAACTTCTCCTTAACCTATAATTGGTTTGAAAAGACTTGATGAGATGCAAGAAGACAACCCCCACCATAATTGTTCCTAGGATGCTGATGTGAACGATCTGTTAAGACAATAGTAAAAGTTGTCCCTCACATTGAAGAATGCCTCAAAAATAATATTTAGGTTGCTCTCCTTAAATTTGATGAATCCTAGAGAGGTGAGACAAATATTTGACACTTTTGATTTACAATGAATTACTCAACAAACACATTTAACAAGCTCATCAAAGGGATGCATGATTCTTCTTAGGAGTGAATAATACCGAGTACACAACTGTTCTTTAAGAGTAGCAAAAAAAAGTGACAAACGTGCATGCTAGAAGCTCGTTGAATGTGTAGAATGGTTTTGAAGTGATCAATATGTTATTTTGAGTCAGAATTTCCATCATAAGAATCAATGCTTGAAAGCTTGAACCTTATTAGAAAAGATTTTGACGAATGTTCTTCGCTATTAGATAAGACTCTGCAGAACTACACAGAGTAGAGAAATGAGTTCTATTCCTTAAAGAAAACTCTTACTTGTGCTAGATATTGTAACTCATCATTGATTATGTGAGATCAAGCAAAGTTCTCCACATGTATTGGAGGTTCACTGCTAAACTTGGAAACATGGGATGGATGTGTAGAGCTAGCGGTGTCTAGGAGGTACTAACGATGAACTTCTAATATATGGATTTTGAGATTGTTGCACCCCACCACTACACAAAATTGTTGGTTGTCAAGCCTTACACAAAAGTTGAAACATCTTACTTTGATACTCTTTTATTCTTCTTGTAATATATTCAAAAGGTGCAAAAGAGGTTTCTTTGCCAACCAGATGATGAGCATCATTTGGAAAAATAATAGTCATGAAATTGTGAAGATTATATATTTCAAGTCTGTTGGATGATTTTGAGTTTGCACCTTGGATTAATGTTGGGTGTTAGGGTGTGAAGCTTGTGTATTGCACTTGTTACTCATCGATGAAGTGTAGACTTATATATATATGACTTCATTTTCCATAAATAATGCTAAACATTTACATGCTAGAATATTTGTAATAGTAAATTAATCTCTTAATGTCTTGACATTGTATAATGATCTAGCACACGAAAAAAAATAAATGAAAAGTAATAGAATGAGATACCAAGATTTTTTATGTGAAAACCCCTAGAAATGGAAAAAAAAACATGAGGCCTAACCCAAGCAAAGTAATCTACCATGTAATTGTAAGTACACATCTTCAATCTTTTATTGAGTAAGAGAAGATGAAATCAAAAAGTTGATAATTATAGATATACAATATTATTTTAGCTATAATTGTCATAATTGAGTTGTAACAGATATGATTCTTAGCTATAATGACAATAGTTAGTCATAAAGATCATATTTTGTCGCTAAAAAGGCAATAATTATCCATAAAGTATGTATTCAGTGGTTGAAATAGAAGCAATTGGCCACATAGATCGTGACGGTGGCTGCAATAGGAAAAGTTGGCCACAAAAATCATAGTTGAAAGCTGTAGTAGTGCATTTGGCCATAAAGGTGGTAGTCGGTGACTGCCATGTTGTTAGTTGGACATAATTAGAAGTTATGGTGATAAGTGGATATGTATGTCATAGTTGATAGCTGCAATAACTGTTAGCAACATATGTCGTAGTTGGTTGCATATGTCATAATTTATAGATGTAGTACATTCAATTGGGCACAGAGGATGCAGTTGGAAGTTGTAGTGACAATTAGCCACATAGATCATAATTGGTCACATAAACGGAGTTAGTAGCTATAAGAGTGTCAGTTGGTCACAAAAATTGTAATAATAGTTAGTCACATAAGTCGTTGTGGGTCGCATAGGTCGTTGTTGATAGCTACAGTAACAATTTGCTACATACGTCATAGTTGGTCACATAGNCGTAGTCGGTGACTGCCATGTTGTTAGTTGGCCATAATTAGAAGTTATGGTGATAAGTTGATATGTATGTCATAGTTGATAGCTGCAATAACTGTTAACAACATATGTCGTAGTTGGTTGCATATGTCATAATTTATAGATGTAGTACATTCAATTGGGCACATAGGATGCAGTTGGAAGTTGTAGTGACAATTAGCCACATAAATCATAATTGGTCACATAAACGGAGTTAGTAGCTATAAGAGTGTCAGTTGGTCACAAAGACATTAGTGAAAAATTGTAATAATAGTTAGTCACATAAGTCATTGTGGGTCGCATAGGTCGTTGTTGATAGCTACAGTAACAATTTGCTACATACGTCATAGTTGGTCACATAGGCTGTAGTTGGTAGTTATAGTAGCATCAATTGGCCACAAATTTCATAGTTGGAAGCTTCAATATTGTCAGTTGGCCATACAGGCTATAGTAGGAAGCTACTGTAACAACTTGCTACAAAGATCGTATTTGATACTACACTTGTAGGTGTTTGTATCCCTTCTTTCAACTTTACTATTTTACGCTGAGACATCACTTGTCAGTATATAATGTATAAAAATTTTTAGAAGTCATCTTATTCCAAATACGATGATCATAAGTAGTCATCTTCAATAGTTATCATTGGTTTATATTCATGATACATTGTCATGTCGTATTCATGATGTCATTACACCAAATTTGAAATGCATCGTTCTTTAAGATAGTTTGCTGATAGCATTGAGCAGTTTCAATCAACTGTGGTTGACAATGGCCAGTAGATGATTGTTGATAGTGGTCGGTGGTTACGGAGGCCAAAAGTTATCATGCAACTTTAATGCAGTGTTATTCATTATTCTACATTTAAGATATGTCATTACACCATACTCAGGATACATAGTTACACCATATTCAAAATTTATGAGAAATGTCATTAGCTAGTAGAGTTCATAGATATTGGCATGCAAGGACGATCGACAGTAGCTACCGTGGTCAATGGTTGGTGGTTGATGATTGTCCGCTGCTACAGAATCCAAAAGTTTTGACAGGATTTTAATACGACTTTATTCATACCAAACATTTGTGATACATCATTTCACTATATTTGGGATGCGCCGTTCCATCGTATTTGGGATATGTCATTACAACGTATTCGAGGTATGTTGCTAGCTAGCAAAGTTCATCGACGACAACGAACAGGAGCGACTAATGGTGGTCGACAATGGCTGGTGGGTGGTAGTTGATGATGGTCGACAACTACGAAGGCTAAAAGTTATCACTAGTACTTTAATACAATATTATTTATTACATCACATTTGGGATACATCATTCGATAGCAAAGNATAGTTATAGTAGCATCAATTGGCCACAAATTTCATAGTTGGAAGCTTCAATATCGTCAGTTGGCCATACAGGCTATAGTAGGAAGCTACTATAACAACTTGCTACAAAGGTCGTATTTGATACTACACTTGTAGGTGGTTGTATCCCTTCTCTCAACTTTACTATTTTACGCTGAGACATCACTTGTCAGTATATAATGTATAAAAATTTTTAGAAGTCATCTTATTCCAAATATGATGATCATAAGTAGTCATCTTCAATAGTTATCATTGGTTTATATTCATGATACATTGTCATGTCGTATTCATGATACATCATTGCACCGTATTCATGATGTCATTACACCAAATTTGAAATGCATCATTCTTTAAGATAGTTTACTGATAGCAGTGAGCAGTTTCAACCAACTGTGGTTGACAATGGCCAGTAGATGATTGTTGATAGTGGTCGGTGGCTACGGAGGCCAAAAGTTATCATGCAACTTTAATACAGTGTTATTCGTTATTCTACATTTAAGATATGTCATTACACCATACTCAGGATACATAGTTACACCATATTCAAGATTTATGAGAAATTTCATTAGCTAGTAGATTTCATAGATATTGGCATGCAAGGACGATCGACAGTAGTTACCGTGGTCAATGGTTGGTGGTTGATGATTGTCCGCTGCTACAAAATCCAAAAGTTTTCACAGGACTTTAATACGACTTTATTCATACCAAATATTTGTGATACATCATTTCACTATATTTGGGATGCGCCGTTCCATCGTATTTGGGATATGTCATTACAACGTATTCGAGGTATGTTGCTAGCTAGCAAAGTTCATCGACGACAACGAACAGGAGCGGCTAGTGGTGGTCGACAATGGCTGGTGGGTGGTAGTTGATGATGGTCGACAACTACGAAGGCTAGAAGTTATCACTAGTACTTTAATACAATATTATTTATTACATCACATTTGGGATACATCATTCGATAGCAAAGTTTGCCAACATGTACGAGCAGGGGCTGTCAGTGGTGGCCAATGGTGGACGGTAGTCTACGGTGGTCAACCGTTACGGAATTCAACTTCCTCACCTCCCTCTCAAGTGAAGAGAAGGGGTCTATTTATAACATATAACATAAGGGCATTTAAGTCCTTTAGCGCATATCAACCACCTAATTGTGTGATTCACAATGATCCTTAATAATCATAGGATTTATTTTCATAATTTGAAGCATTTATAACCNTCAACCATTTAAGTCCTTTAGCACATATCAACCGCCTAATTGTGTGATTCACAATGATCCTTAATAATCATAGGATTTATTTTCATAATTTGAAGCATTTATAACCTCAAAATTAAGTAATCATAGGCTTGTTGGATTACTCTCATCAAGACAATCGATTTGACAATATGTATATCAAATTTGGAGTTCATTTGACTCTTCAATTAATGATCTAAAGCATTCAAATGCGTCCTAATGACTTGATCTGAACTTGATTGGCTCTAATTTGACATATTTTTGCTACCATCATGTTCTTCTTCTTAAGACATTCAATTTAACTATAAACTTGTTGAAAATGAGACCCCAAATAACCTTGAATATGAATCCGAAATGTTTATTATTTAAAGACATATCGAAATTCATGCCGCATGAACGCTGCATTAGTGATATTTTATAATTTTATTTTATATTGAACCATGTGAATTTTGCTTTCTAAGGATGGTAATTCCGATAATATATTTTAGGATTTTTGGCTAATGTTAAGGAAACAAAAAAGGCCAAAGAGGAAGATTTGCATACATATCACTTAATTTAATGTATTTATATGTTTAACATCTAAATTTTAATTTTTAAGTAGAAGCCATTTTATTTTTGCATAAAAGATATTTTTTACTTTTTTAAGATAAAATTACGAATTTTTTTTAATGTGATATAAAAAATTTAACTGGTAAAAATATATAAAAAAAAAGTTTACACCTAAGATTTGTAAATAGATAAAAATGGGGTGGCATGTATATAAATTCCCAAATTAAAATGTTATCTAGAAATACTGTATAATACTCAATAATATATAAATTAATATATTTGTATATATAATAATTCGGTGTTTTAATTGATGTGATATTAAAATTTGAAATGTGCGTATCTGTAAATGCTGAAAATTATTACGTCCGGAGTCCAATGACTCAACTCCACGTGGAGCTGACAGGAAAATAAAAAAAATCGTTTGTGATCCGGCCTGCTAACACCATTCCTCCTGTATTATTCTGCGTTATTCATGTGCTATTGTAATGATATTAATGTATTATTATGTTATTATAATATAAAAAATATTTTTAAAATATAATAATATATTAATATCAACACAATAATATATGAATAATGAATAATGCAAATTAATAACATCTACATATTGCCTTTGTGCTGTGCTGTGCTGTGCTGTGCTGTGCTAAAATGATACATATTTTTTTATTTTTCCGGACTGCTTAAGCTCTTGGTGGTCCGTCCACCGTTCTCTGGAGGAGTAAAATACATCCGTGAATTTCTCGTGAATTTCCTCCGCAGTCCGACATGGCGTCGCCCCCCACAGGGAAGAGCGACACCAACGGCTCGTCGGCGNTTAATTGATGTGATATTAAAATTTGAAATGTGTGTATCAGTAAATGCTAAAAAATTATTACGTCTGAAGTTCAATGACTCGCCTCTACGTGAAGCTGACAGGAAAAAAAAAGTCATTTTCTTGTGATCCGGCATGGTAACATCATTCTGCGTTATTCAGATGCTATTGTGATGATATTGATATATTATTGTATTATTATAATACCGAAAATATTTTCAAAATATAATAATACATTAATATTATATTATTATAATATCGAAAATATTTTTAAAATATAATAATACATTAATATCATTGCCTTTGTGCTGTGCTGTCTTGTGCTGTTCTAAAATGATACATATTTTTTTATTTTTCCGGACTGCTTAAGCTTTTGGTGGTCCGTCCACCGTTCTCTCGGGGAGTAAAATACATCCGTGAATTTCCTCCGCAGTCCGACATGGCGTCGCCCCCCACAGGGAAGAGCGACACCAACGGCTCGTCGGCGCCTTCAAACCCTAACGATGGGGCACAGACATGTAACAACGCCGCCTACTTTGATGTCTCCGGGCCCGATGTGCGCTCCTTCCAGTGCCACGCTCTCTTATTTTCTATTTTTTTTCCCTCTAGTTTTTGTTATTCCCTTTGGGAGTTAATTAAGGAAAATGCAGCAGTTATTGAGTTTTCAGCGAGCAGCGCTTTTGTAATTGCTGGAGTTTTTGGTTGTTGACGACGGACCTATTTAGGGTTGGTCCAACTGATCGAATTTGGTTTCCAAAGTTCGATCTTGTCATTTAAAGAATTTATTGANCCTCTCTTAGTTTCTATTTTTTTTTCCCTCTAGTTTTTGTTATTCCCTTTGGGAGTTAATTAAGGAAAATGCAGCATTTATTGAGTTTTCAGCGAGCTGCGCTTTTGTAATTGCTGGAGTTTTTGGTTGTTGACGACGGAGCTATTTAGGGTTGGTCCAACTGATCGAATTTGGTTTCCAAAGTTCGATCTTGTCATTTAAAGAATTTATTGACACCTATTGGTACTCAGGAGCTCAAATTTATTCTGAATAGCATGCTATGATTCTATTAGAAAAATGTACATTGTAGTGCTAAGTGACATGTTTGGTTTATGTGTAAGAGACCGTAGGATTCATTATTGCACACTACTAAATACACAAAAAGATATGTTTTTTTAAGATGAATATCAATAAATACAAAAACTAAAGCTCAAATGAAAAATGAACTAATGAGAAATTTGAGCAATAAGTGAACAAATGCAATTGATTCACCATAGTAAAAATCCCAAATATTCCAAGTTGAAGCAAAATTAAAAACACTAATAATATGATAAGATATGTTTTAAAAAATTATGGAAAGGAAAGAAACAATGTAAAAAAGTTTATATCTCATGCCATTGCAAAGAGATGACTTCCCACAACATTAGGTGCTCACTCTTGTATCACACTTGATGCAATTGCACATTCAATTTGAACTCAAAGAAATTGAAACATGAAAAAAGAAAATTTATTTAATCAAAAAACATTTATTACATGCCTCAAAGCATCTATTTTATACTCTTCATCACTAAGTTAGTGGATATGGTTGACATATGTCAACTTAATTCAATTCTAGACAGTCATCAAATTCAATTTTGATTGCATCTGTAATTAATTCACATATAATATAGAAAAACCTATTTAACCCATTTGAAAATCATGACATAGAAGGTTGAATATACTGCATGTCAGGAGAACAATAGCTATTACTAGAAAAGAAGCATAATAGCACTCATAGATGTTGGTAACTTATAGCAATAGTAACAATGGAAATAATCATTGGAAGAGCTTGAAGTAATAAAACTCAACGAAAATAGAGGCATAACTTCAACTCTAAAAGTTGACTTCTCCAACATAATAATGTGGCATCATAAGTAGAATAGTACGTAACACATGTATTGAAATATCACTTTTGAACTTGAGATTAGCTTTGAATCAAAATAACCTGATCCATTCCCATAAAAACCTTAGTAAATGGAAATCACATCTCTTTCTCAAGGCAACTATTATAAGTATGCTCTAAACTACTAAAATTAAGGCATGAAATAAACCAATTAAATCAACTAATGAAGTCAAATAATTTTTTCTCAAATTATTATTTGTTTCTTTATGTGTTTATTTACAAAATTTGCAAAGCCCCTAGATTAGCGAACAGTAGAACTTATGTTAGGATGCACACTGCGATAGACCACTGCCCAAACAAATTTGCACACTCCCATTTTAAACCCTAAACCCGGAGTCGCCACGTGACGGAGCTCGAACAACTTCAAGAGACTCGGCACATGGAACAGAGCTACTTCAACTAAACCATTCGCTATATTTAATCAATAAAATTTGGCTTCGAGGTAGTTCGTCTAGCACGACGTAAATTCTCGCAATATTTTTAGGCTTCTGCACAACCGTGTTATGTAGCATAAGTCCTAAGTCTTTTTAGGTTATGAGATTATTGTTTGGTACGACGTAAACCCTCCTATCTTCATAGGCCGTTTGCATGATTGGACATCATGCAAGTGTAATCCCTAAATAATAAAATTGGTTGGAGTAAACATTTAAATAACATCACTTCAAGATATGCAACCAAACAATAGAATAGTTTGAGAAGTCACTGGTGTTCTCCTCAGGATCCGTGACATCCCCTACGCTTCTCCTCATTTGGACTTTTGAAATAACTGTTCTCACTTGGTCCTTCACTTAATTTTTCAGGTCTTACTGTGAAAATCTGAACGTTGAATTTCTGAAGACTAGTGACTCTGATCATTATCGAGAGTTTTTTTAAGTGACTTCGGTCATTTGAGATATGATTAACTAAACGGTTTGTTCTTATAGGGAACTTAATAACCCAAATAAAATAAACCTTATCTAATATTTATATTAGACAGAAAAATTTATCGGTTATACATAAGAGGTTTGAAGGCCAAACGAATGTCATAAATTAGATAATTTATGTAATCGAGTCGGCCGTCCAATATTATGCCCATCTCAGGATGTGAGAAATTACTTTTGGTGTTTTGTTCGAGTGTTTAAACTAGTGAATATATGGGATATGTTTGGTTTCACATTTTTCAAAATTGAAACACTTTTCAAAAATCAAAATTATATTCATATTAAACTAAATTATATTTAAAAAAAATGTTGACCGACACCTAACTGTTGGTAAAACCGACTATTTAACCCAATAGAATTAAATGTGCTATGCAGAATTTTAATCGTATCTCACTTAGAGTAAGGAGAATATGTCAAGAAAAATGTGAACACTTGTCATGTGGTCTGTGGCTCTTGAATCAAAAATCCACGGACCCGAAGAAGCAAAGCCCATGAGAGTCACAAAAACTTTACCTTGACAAACATGAGAGGTTGATTGGCCAAAGGAGAACTGGCTAGAACCAAATAGACTAATCAAATGTTCTGCCTGATTCTTAATAGAGTTCGGTGAGTTTGGAATGGTCTGAGTAGGGGTCGACTGAGCTGTTGTGGATTCTAAATTCGTAGCTTCTAGCACTTGTCAATGGTATGGTAGGGTTTGTGGCAAAATCACATGTGAAGTGGTTAGCTTGAGATGATTTGATAGTATGGATTACTCTCGGAGTTCAAGGCTGGCGGTTTGGCCGAGGAAGTTGAGTTGTCGGGCATGATAAGTTTCCTTCTTTCTTCGTGGCGGATCTCGATGAATATTTCCCAGGTTAAAGGAAGATGGTCACGTCTAAGTATATAGCTACGAACTTCATCAAGATCCTTGTTCGGGCCAACCAAAAATTGAAACACACGATCCTTTCCCAAAATCTTATGGAAGAGAGAAAGATCTACGGGATAGTCCCAAAAGATTGTCTAGAGGGAACTTCCAGATGCAAGAAATAGTTAAGAACGGAATTAATTAGCCATGACATAACCATAAAGTTCTCCACTTCCCAGGCAACATATGCTGGGTCAGTCCTCAAAGGTTCTTGAATTGTATTCATGAGATGGCTGAATTTACCCCGACCTTTGACGAGCAATGAAACAGCTTGAGACCACTTGAGGAAATTGGATCTGTTGTGTTTATGAGTGGTAATCGAAAATTCCTGTAGTGTTCTACGGAGGGATTGAGTTAGATGCTGAACCTCAGTTGGAATCAAGAACGACATTCGATGGAAGTTCGGAGGTGGAGGAGTTAACCATGGCTCCAATGGAGCCATAGAAGAGGATTGGCCGCCAAGATATGAAAGAAGTCGATCCCTTCATCTGGCAACATGCAAGGAAGACTTTTTTATTGTAGGAAGGAGTTTCAGCTAGAGAAGGGTCTTCAACAGGTGATTTCGGCTTAGGAAGGAGTACCTGCCCTGGAGAAAAAAATAGAAGGAAAATTTCTGTTGCAGGAAGAAGCCTGGAAGGAGGTCAGTGGGGAGAAAAAGGGGCCTGCTGGGGGATTTCTAACTTTAGGAAGGGGATTCGACCACGCAGGTGGAGGTCCGGCGGCCAGGGTAAGATCTCTGACTCTGATACCATATAGGTTTGAAGAATTGAGCCAGATGCATTTATTGATAAGAAATGTTGGCTTAAATACAACTTAGTAGAATCTTAAACTTAGGAAAGAAATAACACATATATCTCTGAACTTAGAATAGAATCCTAAACTTAGGAGATAAATGACACCCATTTCTCCGACTTACAAAAATCAAATCAAATAAACTAAAAATAGAAACTTCTATAACTAGCCGGGAATATATGTATATATATATATAAACTTAAATAGGAAATAACATGAATTAAATAAAATTCTAATATAACTTCTATGAGTAGCAAATTGACAAAGTTTTTTGTTGGTGTATTATTTTTCTTCTGATTTGACCAACATTGATGAAGTTATTGATTTTCCATTATTATTAGTAGTATTATCCACATTTGATTAAGTTTTGACATATATTGCCATAGGCCGATGGGAAAAATCCATTGAATACCTATAGTATGGTAGCTATATTGATGCATTTTGGTATGGAAAACACTACTTGTAGAAATTAAAACATCAAGTTACTCATACTTTTCACAGATCAAGCCACATCCGTATCGAAGCAATTAATAACTTATTAAAAGCCATTTAAGCATTCAAATAAAGCTACTAGAAAAAGTTCAAAATTTGCTTGAAATTTAACTTATGTCTAAATCATCTTGATTTGATGACGCTGGAGTTTAACGGGACGCGGTGCTGTAGCTGACACACTACCGCGGTCCAACCCTTCTGCCCCCTTTTCCTATTTGATTCTTTTCCTTATCTATTACATATACTATTCCTCATAATATATAGGTGCTATTTATTTTGGTTAGGGTCAGTTTTAGCATTCCAGCTTTCAGATTTTTGTCCAATCCAGCCGCCGGGGCTGTTTTTTCTTCTAGGGATGTATTTGAATGCTAGGAGGTGCTTCGGCTATAACTTGATCTCACAGGGATACTTATCTTTTCCAAATCCTCTCCATAGTCCACCTTCTCATGTTTTCCTTGCTGCCAGCCCCATTCCCCACTTCATGCAGCCGCTGTCACTCCGATAGCTCCTCCACATGCTGCGACAAGACCTCCCTCTCTCCTAGCCAGCTGCCGCCAGCCCTCTTCCCTTCTATCCTGCTGTCGCCTCCCTCTTCCTTGCTATCCTACTGCCGTCGTCCCTTCTCACTGCTTTTTAGTGTTGCAACCATGCCATTCCAAGCCTCCAGTTGTGCCCACAATCTTCCAACCAACCCCTCTTCTTGTTGTCCAGCCGCCATCCACCACCTTTGCCATTGCCCAAGGGTGTCTTTTATGTTTGTGTCGTTATTTTCATAACGTCAAGAGTCTTTGTTTGTAACTTTTTTTGAATTTCAACAATAACATTCGCATTTTTATTATGATTTCGGTTAACTCCGGTATCATTTGGTATTATAGTTAGTCTAACCCTAATCACATTCTAGGGTTTCTTAGCATTTGCCCTTACCTAAGCCACCTCTATAAAAAATTTTCATTCTTACCACCCGCCAAACTATAGCCAAATTTTGACTTAACCTTAATTTTTATTTGCTGATTTTGAAAAGCAGGAAAGTGATTTTCTACACTTTCAATTAGTGTCATGCTCCTTATTTCACTTCCCAACCCTAAACCTAAGCCATGCCACTAAGAAGATACATACAAAAGTCTACCCGGGAAGAGATACAACAAAAGATCCAACGACTTTAGTTGAAGTTTGCGGACATTGAGGATGAAACCCAAGGGAAATACTCTTGACCGTGATTTGGAGAGTCGAAAGGGAGAACGAGAGAATCTGAAGATGAAGCGGAAGACATAACATCAGTTCCTATCAGCTTACTATAAATAGGATGTTCAAATTCTAGGTTCATAAGTGGAGAGAACACATCGTCGAGCGACCACCTCATCTTATAGGTAAGGATCTTACAGCTAGATTACACTTTGGAGAACATCCAAGCTGACATCGTTAGAGGAAGAGCTGATTGAAAGTGGAGAATAGGGGGAACCAAGCTGCATTCCTAAATTCACCCCAATGTAGAAGTGCTTTAGGTGATATCGGTTTGGGCATAGTGAGTCAGATTGCATTATTAGGAGAGTGATCACTTTCACTGATCTTGGAGTAGTTAAAGAAATAAAGAGTGATCCAGAAGAAGATGAAGACTTAAGAGAGGTTTTCAATTTTCAGATTAGGAAGAGACACTATCGATTAAAACTGACCCCAAGATAGAGATTCTAGCTGAGGCAACATTAGTTGTTATAGAAGATAGTTACTCTAATGTAACAGGCTTTCCAATAGAGTACGATATGGTGCCTCGAGTTAGCATTTTGCAGGTGTTGAGAGAAGCATCAGTAGGACTGACATTGGATGTCTAAAGGGGCCATGAGTTTGAGGAGCCGTTATGAGACACATGACAACCCCAGATAGGAGAAATTCAGACCATTTAAATCTATACTCATTCCTGAGTTACTCTTACTGAGAGAGGTCAAACACTTCATAAAGGGGGACCTTTTGTGCCAAGTTAGGAAGATTATATGGAGTTTTTCATATGTTATATTTAGTTCAACATGATATCCATCATCAGATGTCCAGGCAGAAGGAATGAACCCCATCCTTAAAATTTATCTTTGGATCTTGATGGGAAAGTAAATTCTTCAATGAGATCCAAGTCCTATTAGTGAAGAAAAAGTCTCTTTTGAGTGGTTGCTTGTGAGAGTCGTGCAGCTTGGTACAAATTTCTTCCTATAATTGATTTCTTCTCACATACTTGTTTATCAACGATATTTCGTTGAGTACGAGAAATGGAAGAAGAATGTTTCAGACTTACGAGCTCGAGAGTTACGTTGTAGAAACCTACATCTATGTGCATCTCCAACTCAGCATGTGCCAAAAAATAATATATATTTATTATATCAATTCCTACAAGATCTACCTGCTAGGAGACTGCAATGTTTCTGCTACGTTTAATGTCATAGACCCGAATTTATACTACAAGGACCCTAAAGCTTCGACAAATGAAGTCGAAGTTCCCTTCAACCTGGGAGATTGACACGAGAGCTTACCAAGACACGGTACCATGATGCAACCCTTCTATCCCCCACCCTCTTTTTCCTATCAATTTTTTTGCCTTGTCTAGCCCTTCCTTTTCTAGCACTTTTCTTGTATATCTCATTCCTTTTTTATCACATTTCTATTTCTATTCCCTAAATATTCTATCTACTATTCTTCATTATATATAGGTGTTATTTGCTTTAGTTAGGGTGAGTTTTTGCCTTTTAGATTTCAAATTTTTGTCCAAACTAGCTGTCAAGGCTGTTTTCCCTTCTATGTTTGTATTAGAAATCGAGGAGGTGCTCTGACTGTAACTCGCCTAAGGTGGTGATCTTCTCCAAAGGTTTGAGGCATGCTTTGGCTATAACTTGATCCCGCGGGGATACCCATCTTCCCCAAATTCCCTTTGCACTCCACCTCTCTTTTTTTCTCCGCTGCCAACTCTTTTCCCCACTTTCTATTGCTGCCACCCCACCTGCTGCAGCAAGACCTTCCCTCCCTCCTAGCCCGCTGTCGCCAACCCTCCATCCTCCTAGCCTGCTGCTGCCTCCCTTTTCCTTGCTATCCTGTTGTTGGTGCCCCTTCTCCCTACCTTCCAATGCTTCGGCCATGCCATTTCAAGCCTTCAACTGGCCCGAAACTCCCAACCAACCCCTCTACCTGCTGTCCTGCCGCCATCCACCACCTTTGCTATCACCCTAGAGCGTATTTTATGTTTGTGTCATTATTTTTCTAATATCAAGTGTCTTTGTTTGTAGCCCTTTTTAATTGCAGCAATAACATTCACATTTCTATTATGGTTTGGGTTAATTTTGGTATCACTTGATGTCAAGTTAAAGTTAATTTCATGTTTGCTCGCTTACTTCATGTCAACTTAAAATTTGACTTGAAGTATGTATAATAAAATATACAATATTTATGTGTGTGAACACTCACGGAGGTTGATACTAGAGTTAACCAAACCACAATAGGAATATAAATATTATTGTTGAATTCAAATAGGGTTATAATGACTGCTCTTCAAATAGGAGATAAGTGATAACAAACATAAAACGACACAAACAAAGACCTCTAAAGCGTATCCCAGGGTGGTGAAGGTCGGCTAGGGGGATCAGGATGGTTGGCGGGGGTGGCGGTAGCAAGGGGGAAGTGCAAAAATGCATGGAGAACAAGCTTGGTGGCTGTCTTGGGTGATGACAGCGATGAGTGGGGGTGGATAGCGGTGGGACAACAAAAAGGAGGTGTTCCTTGGCTATTCTGGGCAGGAGTGGTATAGTGGTAAGGCTGGGACAGCAAGGAGAAGATGCAGTTTGGGTGGCAACAAAGCTAGAAGTAAGTGGGAGGCGACTGGTAAGTTGGGGCGGCAGAAAACAACAAACAAAAGGTTGTTGTGGCCGGCTGCAGCGATATACAGTGACCGAGAGTGGTGGGGGAGATTGTGGAAGGAGATAGGAGGCAGATATTAGCACTTAAGGAGACAAATACAGCTGAAGTGTCACCCAATCCCTCAGACAAAACCCTCGAAGGGGAAAATTGACGCTGACTATTGTCCTGACAGAAGTCCAAAATAAAACTCACCAAAAAACTGAACCCTAAGGAAGCAACCAAGATATTTATACTAAGTACTAGTAGCTAGAATAATAATTAATTGAAATAGGAAGGGAACAAAAAAAGGCAAGGGATCAAAATAGGAAAAAGGGGCAGCGACCCAAGCTCCGGTGTCAATCTTTTGGGGTTTGGAGAGCTTCGACTTCATTCGTTGAAGCTTCTAATTTTTTGTAGCATGGAGTCAAGTCTGTCGTGTTGATGGTAATAGAGATATTACAATTTCCTGGGAGGTCGATCAGATAGGTTTTGTCATTCCACAATAAGTCTTGATAGAATAAATATGCATCTTCTCTTGGCACATCACAATTTAGAGCTGCATATATATGTAGGATCCCATAATGTAACTCTTGAGCCCTCAAGTTTGAAACCTTCTTCTTCCACTTATCGTACTCAGTGAAATGTATCTGATAAACCAATATGTGAGAAGAAATCAACTCTGGGGTGAATTTTGTGGTAGACTGCACTAATCTCACTAGCAACCACTCAGGAGAGACATCTTCTTCATTGATAGGATCTGAATCCCTTTGAAGAATTTTCTTTCTTATCAAGCTCCTAAGACAAATTTTAAGGATGAGATTCATCTATCCTGTCTGGTTATCTGATGATGGGTACCATGTTGAACTTAATGTAACATTTGAATAATTTCATGATCTTCTCGATGTGGCACATAAAGAGCCCCCTTTTGACGTGCTCGATCTCCCTTAGTATGGGCAACTCAAAAATGATTCTTTAGATCTGAATGGTATGAATTCTCTTATCTCGGGTTGTCATACCTTTGGTGTTAGTTTCTAGAACTCAAGACTGCCATGGATACACATCGTGAAGTCGGTTGGAGTCTCTCTCACGGGCTTAGCTAGAATTATGTGCATCTTTTCCTCCTCAACTAGAAGTTGGCTATGCTCTTTTGTGTCATCACCGTCTTTAATGTCTACTGTGTCATTGCCCAATTTTTCAAGAACGCCCTCCTAATTGAAACAAATCACCGTTTGGTTGTGCAGTCTGATTCAACATGCCCAAATTTGTGGCACTTGCAACACTTCCTGGCTGTGAAAGATTTAGGGATGCGGATTGGTTCCTCCTGTTTTCCACTTTGAATCAGCTTTTCCTCTAACGAGGTCGTCTTGGGTGCTATCCTGGGTATACTCTGGTTGTAAGATCTTAAAGTTGAACTCTGCCTGTAAGTGGAGTGGTCACACGGTGATGTGGTCTCTTCCATTCTGAAGCTAGGGTCTGAAGTTTTTATTTTAGTAAGTTGGCAGGAACAGACGTTGTATCTCCCACTTCATCTTGAGATTGTCCCATCCTCCATGTGTGGCCTCCTTTGATTCTTGATTCCCAAGTGTCGTGGCCTTTCTTCTTCATCACTAAAATCCTCTTTATGGAAGAGATTGAAACTCTTTTCCCTTTTTCCTCGTCTTTCCCTGTCACCATCGAGGGTAAGTCCCTCTTGGTTGTCATCCCCAATGCTCGCCAATCTCGGTTGAAGTCGGCAGATCTCTCGTTTTATCTCTTATTGGGTAGGCTCGGACATATATCTCCTTGGTGACATGATTAGGGTTTAGGGTTGGGAGATGCAAAAGGGAACATGAGAGTAATTAAAGTTGTAGAATATTTAATTTGGGGCTGTTGATTTTAAAAATCAACAAAGCGGAATTAGGGTTAGGTCAAAATTTGGCTATTCATGCAAGCTATTCAGAATTAGGGTTAGGTCAAAATCAAACGTTGTTTTAAAAGTTACCACATATGGCTATACATGCAAGCTATTCAGAATGGCTGTTTTGAAAGTTACCACATTAAATGGATTCTTAACTCGGTTTGTAATGGTCATCATAGGATCAGAGGTTCTCATTCGAAANCGAGAGTAATTAAAGTTGTAGAATATTTAATTTGGGGTTGCTGATTTTAAAAATCAACAAAGCGGAATTAGGGTTAGGTCAAAATTTGGCTATTCATGCAAGCCATTCAGAATTAGGGTTAGGTCAAAATCAAACGGTGTTTTAAAAGTTACCACATATGGCTATACATGCAAGCTATTCAGAATGGCTGTTTTGAGAGTTACCACATTAAATGGATTCTTAACTCGGTTTGTAATGGTCATCATAGGATCAGAGGTTCACATTCGAAAATTTAATTTATGCTCAAATTTGCTTAATTGTGCATTATCTGAAAAATATGATATTGTTCTATTTACTCGTGAATTGCGAAATCATTTATTCATCTGATTATTTACTTCTGTTTTGTGCTTATAAAGGGAACAGCTGATGTTACTTTTAAGAGCCCAGATTCTAAAGCAGTTTATTTGCAGGTAAAGGCTTTATTGTAAGTTTGGATTATTGTATGTCTTAGATCTCTGATGGAAGTTCTTTGTTGGGCAGGACATTCAAGGACTTGTAACCTGGGTTTTAGGTGATGGTTTAATGCCATCTTGGATTTTTGTCAAGGTAAAACCATTTCTCTTGTTGATCATATGACTGCTGCTAATCTTATTCGAGGCATTTACATACATACCACCCAATTGCTATGTATTTACATATCTAACACCTAAACTTTAATTTTTACATTATACCACCCAAGTCTTTTATATCACATAAAAAATACTACCATTTTAACTTTAAAAAGTGAAATACACCCTTTCATGCATAGGTAGGGTGGCATGGATGTAAAAGTTGAAGTTTAGGTGTGTTAGATATGTAAATGCGTAAGAATTGAATGGTATATATGAATCTTCCATCTTATTCCTCTATATTTGCTTCATGTTTTACTTCATTGCCTCAAATATGATTTTATGCATGACATTGGACACAAGTTCCTTCATAGTGAATTCATTTTTTAGGGTGTTTCTTCTAGATTATTGTATTTATTTGCATTTCTTTTGCTCTCGCAGTTAAATGTTGTTCTACTGAATTTCAACCTTAAGCCCTTTGAGAACCATTCTTTTCCTTCAAGCTTGGTTTAAAAAGATACAAATTTAGCTGTAAAAGCTTCATATAAATTGGCCACGACATTAGAACTTCAGCCAAATTTGTAAAAAAGTTCATGACTCATGAGTGGGACATGCTATAGGGTTGATTTTCATGGATGTCCAGAACCTTCTTAATTGATTCATAGTATTTGGAAAATGCGTAGAAGAATTTTATGTTATTATTGAGATGGCTATGATCAAGGTATGGATTTATGATACAAATTTTTTGGTGTTGGTGGAAGCACTGTAGCTCAAATCATGGTGCGAAAGGGTTATGCTTTTCTTCTGGCAATGTATATTGGAAGCATCATGCACATGCACCAATGCTCTTTGTGTTAAGCCTTTTGCTCTAACGATGTCACGTTTTTTTGCTTCTTCATGATTGAAAATTGCTATGAGTATTACATATTGCAGAGAAGGTAGTTAAAAATCATAACTGGATTATTTAATCTCATGCAATGGAAGATAGAAGATGCTTCAATTAGCTGAATTGATAAAATTAATCTGAAATGATTATGATGGATTGGATTCACAAAGTGTTACATTTTTTAATATATTTCACCATCGACACTCAAAATGACTGAATGAATAATGAGGATCAAGTAGTCAAATCAAAATTGGGGTATGAGCATAATTTAGATGATTGTCTGCAGTTGTTCTATTATTATGATTAGCTTCATTTTACCAAGTTTAAGTTTTCCTCATCATCTTTAACTGGATGCATCATCTTATTATAGAAAAAGAAGTGGATCAAAAGCTTGCGTTGTTCATTCCTCTAAATTACATTTATATTGAATATTATCTTATTTGGAAGCTACTAATTATAAAGAATTTAGATATTAAAGCTGTTGTCCACAACTTTCTACCTTAGTTAGTAGGAGGAGGGAGCAATTTGTGAAATGCCTCTTTTCAGTAGGAGGAGGGAGCAATTTGTGAAATGCCTCTTTTCATATCTAGTAATGAATCAATGTCACACATTGTATTTCTTATTTAGCAATTCCTAATCTTGTTTACCATTTCAAATTTACATAATGAATTTTTGAATGCAGAGCTGCAAAGCTCTTTAATGAACATGTTGTCCACATGATTTTTTGTTAGAACATATGATGTGCAAATTATCCCAATTTTTTGTTTCTCTTTTATGAAATGTCTATCCATCTCCGTATGTGTGGTTCGATCATGTATTGTTAGATTGTGGGCAATGCTGATGAAGATTTGTTATCATAATGTATCCTCACAGGTGTTTTCCATTTAATTTTAAATCTTCTTGTTAAATTGTAATTCTTAGAGTTTCATAAGTACTTTGTCTGATTGCTCTAATTTTAGATTTAGATCTTGACCTTACAATTACATTCTATTTCTTGCTCCCCCTCAAATGAATGTTGATGAGAATGAAGATCCTTTAGACCCAAAAAAAGTTTATGGTAGTGAAACATTTAAGTATAGAGCTAAGCTTCCAATGAACATTGGATGAAGTCAGATTCAAATCTTGAGCTTGAGATTAAATTTTATTTCTTTCTCCCACTCAAACGAATGTAAATGCGAATGAAGCTCCTTTAGAGCCAAAAATAGATTATGGTAGCGAAACATTGGAGTATAGAGTTAAGCTTCCAAATGAACATTGGATGAATTCCCATTGTGAGCCAGGAGTGAAAGCTTTGCTGAAACCGGTTCAACCCGCAATTTATGCCTAGTTTACATGCTTCTTAACCATCGAAGCAAGCACTTGCTACTTCTTTCTTATTCCCACCCACCTACCTTATTCTTATCTCTCATTATGCTTTGAAAGGCTAGCTTACCTATTTTTTTACAAGGAACAAGTAGGTGACTTTGAGTGACAAAGCTTTCAGGCTTTGAACTAGTTTTTTGATGTTAACGAGTGTGGGGAGAAGGTTAAATCTGTCAAATCAATGTATTATCAAGACTTCTCCTTGGATCCAAGTACTTCCTCTTTTTGTTGTTTTTGATATGTATTTACTTCAAGCGAGATCTTGGCTATGACATCATGCAAGACAAGCCTAGGCTTTCAATTACTGTATAGATGGATGATTTCTCTATTCGCTATTCAAAGCTTCCTTTCCCATCAACTTCTCTCATTCTATTTTCCACCCCTTTTGACTTCCATGTCACAGACTTTTTTTACTAACTAGTGTGCAATATCCTAAAGTGGATATCCTAATCATAAACGATCCTTCATAATCAACATTATTATCACTTTCAATTTATATGTTTCATAGATTTTAGATACTTGAGAACTTTATAAGTAGCTTTAATGTGAGATTTCCTTGGTTTATACATACAGAAAAGAGATGCAGGATGTAGTTTCAGATAAATAGATTGGTTTCTCAAAATTTTTTGATATTGTCCGAAATCAACTTTTATTTCTTCTTCATTTGTCTCAGTTTCTGATCTAATTTTGTTAGAGTTTCACAAGGTTTGCAATGAGTCATTTTTGTTTCTCTCAAAAAATCCATAATATAGTTTTGTTTAGAGAAATACACTTCTTTCTCTGACTAATTTACTTTTATACCAATGATGTTTTTGACATACTGAGTTTTTTTTTTTACAAACTCGACAATTTCATTTTGGTGTAATCATTTATTTATTGTCATTTTTTGTAATAATTATATCATCAATATACATAATAAGAATTGGCTTTTTTTATCAATGAAATGTTTTATGAGGAGTATATAATCTCTTTGATTTTTTTTTATATCCAGTCAATATATAGTTTTTGAAAATTTTCAAAATTATGTCTTTGGGCTTTGTTTGAGACTCTAGTGTTTTTTTTAGCTGCATACTTTATTTTCTATGAAAGACCTGTTGAGTCATGGTGGAGGATTCATATAAACTCTNGCTGAGTTTTTTTTTTACAAACTCGACAATTTCTTTTTGGTGTAATCATTTATTTATTGTCATTTTTTTGTAATAATTATATCATCAATATACATAATAAGAATCGGCTTTTTTTATCAATGAAATGTTTTATGAGGAGTATATGATCTCTTTGATTTTTTTTTATATCTCAGTCAATATATAGTTTTTTGAAAATTTTTAAAATTATGTCTTTGGGCTTTGTTTGAGACTCTAGTGTTTTTTTTTAGCTGCATACTTTATTTTCTATGAAAGACCTGTTGAGTCATGGTGGAGGATTCATATAAACTCTTTTTTTCAACATCCATATGTAAAACTACTTTTTTCAAATTATATTGTTGTATGGATCATCCAAAATTAATAGTTCGAGAAATTACTGCGTGTTTTTATTTTAACAACAAATGCAAATGTTTCTTGGTAGTTTATTCAATAAGATTTAGTATAAACTTTTTACTACTAATTTTGCTTTATATTCTAATGAGAAAAACCACTTGCATCTTATAATTTTTTTCTCGTTTGGTAGATCAAAGATCTCCTAAGTATAATTTTTTAGTGCTTCATCTTTTCTTTTTTGTCATTCTTCCAACCATCTATTTTTAGTACCTCAAATAAGATTTGTGATATTTTATTGGTGCTAGAGTTAATATTTATAAGGAAAGCTTTATATGCAGGAAATTTTTTTTGAAATGATGTGTAGTAGGTTATGGGATTACAGAGGAGAATATGTGATAATAGATTCATCATTTTTATGGGAGTTAGTTCCAAAACTTGAGCTTGTATGAATGGGTTTTGTCCTTCTTGTATAGACCTGAAGAAATTAAATGATAGAAGTAATGCTATTCTTGCGTCTGTGTAGCTGATTTGTTAAGACAGATTATATTAAGTTTATCAAATATTTCTACCATTTGGCTGTCTTCCCCTTGAAGGCAAGTTTGAGTGAATAAACTTTATTTTTCTTATAAAGTGATATGTATTGAATTGAATAATTTTTTGGTTGGATGACAACATTTATTCCCTTTGGAGTGACAGAATTTTTTATTAAAACACCCTTGAGTGCCCTATGTCAAGTATAATTTAATGTTGTTTGTGAATGTGAAAACTGTCAGAAAATAAAAAATTTTTGGAAGTTTTGAGAAAAAAATTGTTCGTGGGAAAAATTCAACAAGATAAATAGGGGACTTCTGGGAAGCAATCATATTGAGAGTATTTTATCAATGAAATATTTGAATGTTAGGATATCTCTCTTCAATAATGTTTGTAAACTTGATTTTGGAAGAGCACCGCCTTGACAACTTCTAAGAGATGCCTATATTTCTTTTATGTCTCTCCATTTTATATTGGTGTGTTAGGGTCGGACAATTGGCGACTAATAATTCCATCTTTATTGAGGAAATGAGATAATTCAATCAAAATAATCTCGAGCATTATTAGTTTTCATTTTTAACATTGACATCGAGTTGGGTTTTTTTATCATAGAGATAAAGATTATAATAATATGATTAACATTAGCTTTTTTTTTAATAAGATAGACTCCATTTAAATGTAACATCAATTAATGTGCCAATACCTTTAGTTCCAAAAATATAGGGATTTTTGTAGGTCTAATATCCGAATAAATTGTCATGGAAGAAGTAGATGATTTGGATTCACTTTTGAGGAATGGAGCTTCATGATTTTTAGTAATTTTAGAAGTCTCACTATGAAAGTTTTCAATTTCAACATTTGTTAAAGAAAAGAAAACATACATTGTCAGAATTTAAATGAGGGATATCGGAGTTTATAATGATGATCCCAAGT
>JXCR01130501.1:0-64344 GCA_002079205.1 Phalaenopsis hybrid cultivar
ATTTAAGAAAATATAGTCTATATATATATATATATGTGGACACACATACATAGATGGACGCACACACACATACAAAGTGTGTCTCGGATAATATTGAAAGAATACAATTCACGCTATATTGTTTGTTCCCTTTCATGCTCTCTAATTTCATGTTCTAGCCTTTCTCTTGTCTCAATTTTTAAAATGATATCTGCGATGCTTAAAAACTCCAGATCATGAATACCTCAACAACATGCTCCATGACCCAACCCAAATCTTTCCTCACCATCCTCAAGAAGAAAGAAGTTTTCATACCACAAACCCTAAAATTCTTGATTTCCAATATCAATAATATCATCGACATTCAGCTAACCAGTGAGAATTAGCCCATGTGGCTTCTACAAGTGCTGGAAAATCATTATAGCCAATGAATTCTCTAAATTTCTTACAGAATCCACCCCTAAGCTGCAATCTCTTAACCTCACAAGTCTCTCCATACAAAATATTGATTATTTAACTTGAATCTCCCTTGACCTTATCTTCGCTTTAGCCTTCTGCTCAACCATCAACACCTCAATCCTCCCATACATAATTGATCTCAATTCCTACCTTGATATATGGATAACACTTTAAGGACACCTCCAACCAACAAATAGGTCATGAGTCATAAAACTTAAAAATGAGCTCCATGGCATCACCATGAAAACCCAAAATTCGACTCATTGCCTCTCATCAATCAAAGCTTTTATGGGGAACAAAACAACAACCACATCATAGATATACATTGAGGACATCATTTTACATACCCTCAACAATCTACCATCTTAGTATTAATCCTTTAAGATAGCAATATGAATAGCTCACACACCAATTATAATTGAATTTATATACTCTTAGCTACTGAATGAAGAAATCAATAATCACAATGAGCATTCCAAGGAACACCTTCTCCTAGATAGCAACTTGGTCTTCTAAGCAACCAAAGGTTGAGACACCAATTGCAATAGGTAATCTAGAAGGTTTAGCCCAACAAGGAATTATCCCCATCCAGAGGACCTCCATTAAAAAAAACATACCCCCTAACATGCCAAATCTATGATAAACCTGGCCACAGTGCCATAACTTTTTGGCATCGTTGTAAACCTAAACTAAACTCTTCTCCAACACAAAAAACCTTATTACAAATAGTGTTTACCACAAATTCTCTATCTTTCACAAATAACTAGCTCTTTGATACCAATGATACCTATATTCTGACTCACAATATCAACCATTTTCCTTATCCAACTCCATATAATGGCACAGTTGAAGTCCTTATGTATAACAACATATCTCTCCCCATTACCTACAATGAACAATGAATTCTTTTAAATCCCACCCAAAACCTTACACCTTTCCAACATCCTTCATGTCCCTAAACTCTCTTACAATTTTATATCCATTAACAAACTCACTACTGATAATAAATACATTATCTTCATTTAATTTTATGGCTTCTCCATAAAGTTCAGTGTGTCATGTCAACTCCTCTTAACGGGCCACAGCAGTAAAAAATTGTATCCCCTTCGTTCTTATAGCCCTAAGAATTCAACATCAACTTTATCCATAGAATCTTGCACCATCCAACTTTGGCACAACCATTTTGGACATCCACAAAACTTGATGTTGTCATATACAGAAAATTTCAATAAATCTCTTTGTATTTCCCCATCCTCCCTATTTTGTAATTCTTGTAGGTTAGTAAAGTGCCATTTGATATCTTGTAAAGATAACATATCTCATCAATAAAAATTATAGATTTAAAACATACAGACATTTTGGGTCCTTTCTACATTCCTTCTCAAAATAGTTATACATGTTATATATTATTCATTGATGACTTGTCTCACTTCACATAGATATATCCCATGTATCGAAAATTTGATACCACATGACAATTCATTTTCTAACTATGCTTGAAATTCAGTTCAAGACCTTTATTTAAATTCCTTGAACCAACAGTAGAGGAGAGTGCATCAGCAAAAACCCTCCAAACCTTTCTCTCAAACACCGAATACTACACCAAAATTGTTGTCCCTACACACTATAACAAAATGACTTCACCGAATGGAAGCATCATAATCCAGTTGACACTACCTGAACACTTCTCCATCAAGAAAATCTTCCTCTTACCTCCTAGCTAGCAGCTTTTCTCCCCTCCNGATACAGAAAAATCCAATAAATCTCTTTGTATTTCCCCATCCTCCCTATTTTGTAATTCTTGTAGGTCAGTAAAGTGCCATTTGATATCTTGTAAAGATAACATATCTCATAAATAAAAATTATAGATTTAATACATATAGACATTTTGGGTCCTTTCTACATTCCTTCTCAAAATAGTTATACATGTTATATATTATTCATTGATGACTTGTCTCACTTCACATAGATATATCCCATGTATCAAAAATTTGATACCACATGATAATTCATTTTCTAACTATGCTTGAAATTTAGTTCAAAACCTATATTAATATTCTTCAAACCAACAGTGGAGGAGAGTGCATCAGCGAAAACCCTCCAAACCATTCTCTCAAACACCGAATTCTACAAGAAAATTGTTGTCCCTACACACTATAACAAAATGACTTCACCAAATGGAAGCATCATAATTCAGTAGACACTACCTGAACACTTCTCCATCAAGAAAATCTTCCTCTTACCTCCTAGCTAGCAGCTTTTCTCACCTCCTACTATCTTATAAACTTCCAACCCAACCACAATGATGACTTGACCCTATGAACAACTATAGAAATAACCAACAACTTACTCTCACATGAAATTCTTTTGTTGCTCATGGTTCCATGGCTACACCCTTATTCTCGACAAAACAATCTCCAAGGTCCACCCAATGCATATTTATTAGATATTTTGACTTCTAAAAACAATATCACAGTTTGCATCCCACCAGATGGAATATCATCAAGTTAAGGCATGTAAAATTTGACAGAGCAACCTTTCCTTAACAGTCTGAAATAACCCCATGCCACTCCCTCATTACATCCCTCACAATACATTCTACTTCATTTTTTGTATACTCCTGACTCACTTTTCATCAGTTTGACCAAAAATAATAACTCCATCCTCCCCTCAACAAAAAAATAAATGCCATCCTCACCTACATAACTCAGAACAGTAACATACATTTTCTCCTTATCCCTCTCGCCACCACTTAATCCTGATATAAGCACACATCCTATGCTCACATGTCTCAAAATAAACCATCAAAAGCCCTATTCCATCTTCACTTTCACTCACAAATTTCAAACCCCCATAAAATGGAATTGACTTTACTGATTTCTTATACCCTACAACAAAGAGGCCAACTATTCACACATTACTTTTCATTGCTCTCCATTATAGCTTTTCGATTCTCCAACTTGGCATTCAAACAAATTTCTACATGACACATTAAATGAAAAAAGTATGCATGCAAAAATCTCCCAGATTTTAACAGCAACAACACCCACACATTGTCTATCTACTACACAAAGTAATATATGGTTTGAATCAAGTCTCATGACAGCCATTTCTCACATTTTTTTCTAACTATCTTAGTAACCTTAGCTTTCATTTAAGAAAATATAGTCCCTCCTTTTTCTCCTAATCTATGTAGATGATATATTACTTACTATAAATATCTAATTATTTGTCATTAATTTCCAGCGTCAGCTAGAACAAAAATTCCAGCACAAGAACCTTGGTGAAATCTCCTACTTCTTTAGAATATCAACAAACTCAACCTCAAATTGCTATTTTCTTATTGTAACAAATTATGCTTAAGAACTTCTATAGAAAACAAGTAAGGTGGTCATAAACTGACCTCACTTCTCATTCCCAGTAGAGAAAACCAACTCTGCTTTACCCTCTCCCCTGATAACACCATAACATTCTACCAAAAAATAGTTGGCTATCTTCAATATCTAACCATCATTAGGTCAAATATTGTCTTCACTATCAATCAACTATATCAATTCAAGCATAATCCTTAGAGTCAACACTTTGATATTCTCCCATGCTCTCTGTTACATAAAAGGAAACATCACTCTAGGTTTTCCAATAACAAAAGGAAACCTCATTCCCACCTATTACTTAGAAACCGTTTGGGACAGTTGCAACTTATTTAAAAATTGTTGCGTAACAGCTATGTCAGGAAGCTGTTGTGCAAAAGATATTGTGGGAAAGTTGTGTATTTGCTTGTTTTGTGTATTTGTGCAACAATTTTGTCAAAGTTGTTTATGAAAAAATGACCTTTTTGCTCCTATTTTATTGTGATATTTATATAAGAATCAATCTTGGTTGCACATTTCATACATCAAAAAAGATATACAATTTGAATATTGCATAATAAAAACTGGCACCTCAATAAAAAGTAGCACAACCATCAAAATTAAAAATTAAATTATTAAAATTCCAATTCATATTATCATAGTGTTGAATTTAAAATGCAGGCAATTAATTTCATGAGATATTCTCTCCTCCAATGAAACTTTCAAGTCTGCTCACTAATAGAGGTGGAATCATTAAACATATCTTCCCACCTAAGGACGTCACAAGTCCCTGATATATTCCCTGAACACCTATAAAATTGTATCTCATAGCTATGATCTCATTATAAAATAAGAAGAGAACATTACACTCCACAGTTGCAATACAATACTCTAGAGCCATAGAAAGATCTTGAGCTCATATTTTTTAAGATTTAAAGTCATGAAGCACAGACCCTTAGATGCAATATTAATAAAAATAATAATAGATATACACAATTAAAGTTTTATAAAGTTGTAAGGTATTAAAGCATAAAGTATAAACCAAGAAAATTCTATCATTACAAGTAGATAGTGGGGCTTGAAGAGAAAAAGCTCATGGTTTCTTTTAAACTACAAAAAATTGAGCTTTTATGTGTCACAAAAGCATATCACCTCAAAGGCCATCTGGAGGGACCCTAACAATCATACTACTTAAAAAGGATGGGAACTTGTTTGCCATGATAGCGTTTTCATACATTCATAACCAATTACAACATATAGGCTATCCAAAAAAACCTGTAAGGTCATATATTTCATCATAGACCTCCAAAATAAAAATAGAATGCGAAATTAATAATCTTATGAAATATTAAACCCATGGTTGTCTCGGAGGCCATTCATGTTAGAAAATATAGATGCAAAAGAGATGAAAATAAAAGCAGCACCAAATTGAGATTCGAAAAGAACAATGTTGTACAAATTGTCACTATAATAAACATTAAGTGGTTTCACAACACATGTTATAAAAAGAAATAAAAAAAAACATACAACAACCTTTCATCTGCTAGTTATGACATCTGTAAATTGCTTTCTCAACTCCATCGTCTCCCCAACACCTTCCCCATGTTGGGTACAAGACTCGGGCAAATCACTTTCAGCCTGTCATATTGATTTCCCTAAGCATTATTCATATGCTTCAGCAGGGACATGTGATTGATCTACATCAACCCTACTGAAGTAAATCTAACCACATGAGGATACCAATAAATGTAATTTTAGAGAACCATTATAAAGACGAAAATTTGCACTCATTGTTGAACATATATGTTGGCATATCTCACAGAATAACCTTTTTTTCCTTCCAACCACAAATGTTTTTTTTAAATTACACCACAAGCCTCTTGTTAAACATATTTTTTGTACCTTGGGCAATGTTGCTAGCTCTTTCAAAATCAAAAATATGGTATTTGATATCAGGAAAGGGTTTTGAGAAACCCTCATAGTAATGAATATCCAACATCAATCAAATAATAATTCTCTGATACAATTGTAACCATTAGTATTTCATTGAAAGTTCCATTTCATTTATTCATATTTAAGCAAACCCGAGGGTGGCTT
This sequence comes from Phalaenopsis hybrid cultivar, assembly GCA_002079205.1. Classification (NCBI taxonomy): domain Eukaryota; kingdom Viridiplantae; phylum Streptophyta; class Magnoliopsida; order Asparagales; family Orchidaceae; genus Phalaenopsis; species Phalaenopsis hybrid cultivar. The sequence goes on from JXCR01130501.1 coordinate 5,886, forward strand.
CAAAAACTTCAATTATTGAGTTCGTGTGGTAAATTTGAATATGTGACTTTTGTGTGCACAACATTTCCATACGACCTTATCAAAAGTGAAGCACTTGCTAAATCACACACAACTATTACTTTTTGTGTGGGAGAACCACATCATCAATGTATACAATCTTTTTCTTGCTTGACATGCGTGTATTTATATGTGTTTAAGTAAATTTAAGAAAATATAAAAACAAACATTTACCTTAAAATGTTGCATAAAATTGGTCTTGTGAAATCTCCATGAGGGTTCTTCTGGAATGTGGGGACTCGATTCTAATAATGTTTTTATGATAAGCTAATATGAGCATTCAATCCAATTAAAAATATCTACTAGTTGTTTTGATGAGTGTTGGAATCACTCCATGGTAGTTCTTATAGATTCATTTATGATAAAAAAAATAGAGGGTTATAGCTAACACCTCTTTTGAATTCATCCTGGAGAAGTCATAAAGTCCACAATTTATTTGTAATTCTTCTAACAGATTAATGAATACGGGTTGTGTCATACATAACATATTGTTTAATATTGTCAAGTGACCTACAAGCAACTCCCCAACCAACTTATCACTCATACATTAAGCTTAATGCAATAACAATTTCTCTTTTTCATCTTTTTCTATCTATGTTATTCATTTTTTATGAAGCTTCCACATATAAATAATACTGAAATATTTATAACATGCATTAAACAAAAAGCAATAATAATGAAAGTTCCAACATCAATGAAGAGGTTGTATTTCTTGTAAGGATGTCCTCATAAAATAAATCTAAATATGTCTAAGAAATAAAATTCAAGCATAATGAAAGTAGTATAAATAAGTTACCCAAAAAAAATAAAAAATAAAGAATCCAACAAATAAAAAAAATTCATGCATCCGGGTTGTCATGAAAATAGCATAAGTGATCAGCGGTCATCGACATAAAGAACTCTCTCTGGGTTAGGTATTTAAGCAACTTTATATAGAACAAGTAAAATGACTTGTCCTTATAAATTTCTAGAGTTGCTTCCAAATTTTGCTCGATTTACAAAATAAAAATTTCTTGTAATATTCTAAGGTCATTGGTGCGTGAATCAATTAACTGTGAAATTTGGCTTTTAATGAATACCGCACTATCTTTTCTTATTTTCTTAACCCTAGAATGCTTGAATGAACTAATAGATTCAACTTCAACGAGATTAAGGTTGGGGCTTTCATTGGATTTAGCATTTTGACATCTACATGCTCAGCTCTGTCAACAAACCCTCTCTCGCTTGGGGTCCATGTGTTATCACTCATGGCCACTAATCCACCAGATAGACGATCCAACTTTTCTTCTAATTCAGAGTCAATATTGTTGCATTTAACTTCTTAGCATTTAACAAGACCTAAAAATTCATGAATGAACTGCTTGTAGACGTAATTGAAAAAAAAATGAAGGATTTGACATTTCATAAATTTTCACCTCCGATCTCTCAGCCCACCATTCATTTGATGCATCGATGGTTCAATTTCTAGATCCCTTCCCAAGCTCGTGGATCCCCACTTTAACTCATTCCATTTTTTTCCAATCTTTCTTCAACTGATCTCACTTTTTTCTTAAAATGCATTCTATCATAATCCCCTTCCTATTCTTTATTGAATTTTTTATTATATTTCGTCAACCTTCTTTGTAAAAGTAGTTGGTTGGTCTGTTTTCCAATTTCACATCTTTAAGTAAAAGATTGTAAAATATTAGCTCACATGTTTATCCCACATGGCTGACACACTGATTTCTTTTGTCTTAACCATGACGATTACAAGCATGATAAAAAAAAGCAACATAAATGTGTGGCACGTAATATAAGTTATCTCAGGAAAATATAAAGCCCCATTTAAAATTTCAAAACTCAAACAGGTAATAGAAAATAAACAAATGAAATTAAAACCAACACACTACCCTCACCACATAATCAACACCAATACACCACAGTCACTACATCATCATGAGCAACACGCAACCACCAACATTACCACCACCACCGCCAATTTAACACACCACCATCATCACACCAATAAACCATCACTACCACAGAATCAACACCAGCACCACATCAAGAAACCACCACTACCACAAAATTAACACACCACTTCCAACACTCCCATCTACTACCCCAAAATACCACTACCACCACACCTCCACCACCACCACTTCCATGTACACGCAACACCCTACATCAGCATACCACCTACACACCACCACCCAACTACCTCAACCACTCGATGGTCACCAAATAGAGAGCAAATTCCATCTAAGAAAGAGGGCAAGCCGTACAAACCAACTAAACTAAGAAATGGAGCATACACAAAGACCACAATCTAAAAAGAGTTTCCCAACCTCCAAAATCCACATAGATAAGCAAATTTTAAGTTTATTCATTCAAGAGGCCAAAAAATTTAAATTCAAATCATTCCAAATCCCACAAATCTCAACTTCATTCATTCTAGAGGCCAAAAACCAAAAAAATCAAGTAAAAAAAGCATTGAACCACAAACCAAGTAGAGCATAGAGAGATATCCCAAGATTTTTCCTTTTTATCAAATAACATAAAAAAAAGGATAATTAAATATTAATCATAAGAGTACCTATCAAGAAAATAGCAAGGTTGCCTCTATAAAGAGCATAAAATAGGGTTCTAGCTACAAAGCCAAAACCAGCTCAGTTGAGAACACACTCTTCAATCAAAAAAAAAAATTGGAGGCCCCTTCTTCCCTTGGCTTACTTTGCCATATCCTCATTTTCCCAGTAAGATAAATCAAACTAAGATAGGTTATTCTATGGTAAACCATTTTATAGACCCTTGTAGGGGTTGATAGCCAATAGAAGCTTCAAATTTGACCATTTAAATCCTTACATAGTTAATCCTTGTTATCCTTGCTCATAAAGATAAGTGGACAAGTGAGAAATAATTCAATGATTTCAAACAAGGAGGTTTGGGATTAGGTTCATAGGCGTGTCTAGGTTGGGAACTTGGATGCCTGCAAGTGGGCACAAGAGTGCCCAATCAGGATCAAGGACGTGGGCAAGCGGGGTGCTTTGTCACCCCCAATCGAGCACTAAGGCACTTGCAATCAGGGCGCTTCAAAATCCTCAACCAGGCACTTAGGCTCATTTAAGCACGCAAGAGCACCCAACATAGCACTTAGGTGTGTGCAAGCGAGCAGAAGAGCTCCCCCAATTGAACATGTAGGTGTGTGTAAGCAGGACGCTCAACAAAGCACAAAGGTACCCTAGTCCAAATGAAGGGGGAATTTCCACTTTTATGCAAGGTTCGCACCGAGAGATTTTATACAAAAATGGCTCCAAACATTAAAACGAACATTTGGGATGTGCCATATCCAAATAAAAATGCCAAATAAGTTTGACCACTCTCAAGCACAGTCGCATAAGCCCAAACCCTAATTTCATGCCTAGGACATCCATAGAAGGCTTGATGGATTAATAAGCTATGAGAGGCTATATATCAATGAGATATGGTCCCATAACCTTAAAATGGATATTTTACATTTGATAGATCAAAGATTGGTACTGAAAGACCCATGAGTCTATGACGCGGGTGCTTTGGTCCAAGCCCTAATTTTGTGCCCTAAATGCATGTTAGAGAGTTTTGTGGATTCCTTTAGCCATAGAAGACTCCAAATGGATAAATCATGGTCCTTGAATATTCACATGAAGAACAAACTTGTATAGTAGCAAAACTAATGCCAACCAATGGTGAACTCTCCAAAGTACGGCTTCACTAACGCAAACCTTGGTTTCGTGCTAAAAACACTTATTAGAGGGTCTTAATGGATGTCTTTGGTTATGGGAAGTTAAAAAATAGAGAATATTATCATTCCATTCAAGTGGATATCTTACACGTGTGACATCAAAAATTGATGCCAGTATTATATAGATTGTGTTTGTGGTCTTTGTCGTGGACGCTCCTTTTTAGGCATTACACTGCACGACTTATGCGAATTTGAGTTTCTTGCCATTCAATTACTCAAAATCGAACCGCATGCTCAAGAGGAAGCAGGTCGGCATACATTTTAGGCTTTTTTTTTACTTTCTGAGTCTATAACTACTACTTCATCAATAACCTTTATCATTTGGTATGAATTTTGAGGCGATTAACATGATTCTTAGCACATTTTCTTAACAACAAAAATTCAAAATCAAATTAAAATAACTTTCAGAACATGTAGTTCAGTAAGCTTACAGTCAAACTGACCAGTTCGATAAGAAAAATACAATGACACTAGAATTTGTTCAATTTATGTCAAATCAAGTTTTCCTCAAGTCATTAAACTACTTTAGAAAATTTGAGTGGGTAATTGGAGGGTCAAATGGATTCTAAATTAGAAGAGCTTATAGTCAAACTGGATGTCTCAATGAGATGCATCAAACGAACTCAAGATCATTCAATTATGATATAATTAAGTCACTAAAATGTTCACAATATGTATTCCGATTGTGAGAATCTCTCTAAGCTATCTGATTGAGTGGTCTAGATTCTTTTCTTATTTACATGGGAGGCTTTCCCTGATTCTATAAATAGAGCTCTACCCCTTCATGAAGGGGGACCAAGGAGGGGGACATGGAGCTAGAGCAAGATTGAGAGGAGTCAAATTTTAATGTTATTATGGACTGAAGACCTTATGAACATTTCCTGCTTTTGCAGTCACCGACCACCATAGACCACCTCTCATCGGTCATTATCAACCATGGCCACGCACCCTCTGTTCACTACCATTGATGGACACTATTTAGTAACAGTATCTGTGTGGACTCTATTGAGTAACGAAGTATCTTAGTGGACTTTTTGAGTAACAAAGTATCCTGGAGGACTTTGTTGAGTGACAAAGTATGCTAAATACAAGGTAATGAGGTATCTCAAATACAGAGCAATGACGTATTCAAAACAAGATATATTGAAGATGACGACAACAAATACTCGCGACCATTCTATTTGAATACATAGTATCTTTCTACATGTTGTGTACAAAAAAATACTGTATTTGGCGTAACATGGTAACCGTTCTTTCCTAGTTGCGGTGCAAGGGTCTTTGTACTCACGAATTCATAAAGGATCAGCTCAATTGAGCTAAGCCCCGTAACTTCTTTCCCTTTTCGGCTTTTCCATATAAAAAATTTAAATGTTTTTCTCCTAGTACATTTTTATTAATCTGTTGAATGTTGTACTTTCATACCACCTTAAGACGTTAAATTATTACTCTACGGACATGAATTTTCTGACATGCAACAACTTCAAGCCAATTTTATTTAATTTTAAGAGTACAAATGAAAGCTTAAAATGTAGATATATAAATATATAAGAATCAAGTAGCATGTATGTAAATCTTAGAAAACAAAAAACCAAGAAAACACATTTAACAACAAAACTAATTTTTAAGAGTATTTTTGAACCATCATACACTTCAACTTAACACCTTTAACTTAGAATCATATATCAATAAAAGCGTGAGAAAACATGAAGGTATAAAGTAGCATTTAAAAAAGGAATACTACACCAACTAAAAATATATATAAAATATCAGTCAAATATCTTTTTTCACAGGACTTTATGAAGGCAAAACTTTATACGGGGATGCACATTCATAGGTAAATATATAAATATGTAAATGTTTATAGACACTCATTTCTCTGGAAATATACATCGATCCAACCCCTTATTGGAAAATCCTATAAAGTGAATCTGCATCAAGGAAAATGCACCTATAACTATGCGATAAAGAACTCCATCTTTTTCATAGATAATAAGCATGCAACTCAGCAAGGCCCCAAAACTTTTTTTGTGTTGTTGGAATTTTCATTTTTATTCAGTGTTTTGAAAAGTGATGTAAAGCTTTCTCTTTTGAGTACGCACGCGCACGTGATTTGAGTCCATATTTTCTTATATGATTTATTGCTCTCCGTGCATCGTAGAAGTTCTTTTGGTATTACATATTAAATATTAAGTCATTTACATGCATACCTAGGACCCAATTCCTATGTATTTAAATATATAACACCTAATCTTTATCTTTAATATTTATATAACCATGTTGGATTCAAATGTGTTCGGTGTGTCGTGCTCAAGGATTGAAGCGTTGGACCGAAGGAAAGAGATTGTGAGAGAGAGAAAGAAAGGGAAGAGGAGAGGAAGACTTCCCTTGGTGAAAGGTGTCTTCCAGGCTCGTTGTCAGTTTTGGCATCATTGTCTATTTTTCTACCTAGATTTTAGTTTTCCAAGTGCTGGAAACAAATGAATTGAGATGTATGCAAATATGTATATAAGTGTGTATAAATTGAGTGGTATAAGAAAAAAAACGTAAGAATTGTGTCTTATGTAAATCTTCTCAGTTTGGAAATGATTAACCGTAGGTGGAAGCGTCAAGAGCAGCCGATCGGACAACCATTTGTTGAAATAGTGATTCTCTTCAAAGGATGCTACAAAGAAGGATGCTACAAAGATATTGACAATCTTAAATGATGGTCGTAAAATGGTCATACATAATGATAAAGTTATTAAATGAAGAGTAACTAAAAAGACCCCATTGGATGTCGTAAATTAGTGGTGGTTGGTTATAAGCAATAGAAGACAAACTCATCACTCCACAGTTGATCATGGTTCATTACTATTCATCTCTCTCTCTCTCTCTCTCTCTCTCTCTCTCTCTCTCTCTCTCTGTTTGCTTGCACTCTAGTTCTTGGGTGTGATTCATGAAAAGTCTTAGATTCAACAACCTAAGAAGTGCGTTGATTATGGATCGTGCCACTGTCGCCCGCTCCTATGATTTGGTTTGATTTTGAAGATAATGTTTAATTTAATATACATAAAATTTTGATTTTAAAAATGAGACCAAAAGACCTCACATATTTAATAGTTTAAATAACCGAGCATCATACCACAAACAACACACCTATCACAAGGAATATACACATTCTTTGCTAGTGGGGCTCGATTACCTAAACTAGAAAAGTTATGATATTCGTTTGGTTTGTGAACCTTTTTATATGTTGGCTGATGACTTCCTCTATCTAATATAAGAATTAGATAGGATTTATATTATATGTGCTCTTTAGTTCTCTAAAGAGGTAATCTCATATAGTTAATTACATCATAAGCGATTGAAACCACTTAAGAAAACTCTCGATAATGATCAGAGGTCTTGTCTTCAAGATTGCAAAGTTTAGTTTTCAATGTTGGACATAGAGAAAATCAAATGGGAGTGAATCAAACAGGAGCAATTATTTTAGAAATCCAAAAGAACAAGAAGTAGGGGATGTCTTAGATCTCAAGGAGAACCTCAGTGACTTCCCAAACATCTTATGGCGTGGCTTTAATTTGAAGGCGATATTATTTAATGTTTCATCTTGTCATTTTTATTACTTAGAGCTTACACCTGTACGATATGTGATCATAAAAATAGCCTGGAAAATTGGAGGGTTTACGACTACCTCAGAATCCTAAAAGAGTTAGGACTTATATTGCACAACATAATTGTTGTAAAAGCCTAAAGATAAGGTGATGATTTATATTGCACTCGAAATCCTATGGATTATTTTTTAAACTAGGAAAGGTTTAGTTGATATAGACCTTGTTTTCTCTTTCAAAAATATTCTTCTGAGTTGTGTGACCCCGTCGTACTACCCACAAAGTCTGCTCCAAGCTTCTTGTTGTAGTGATAACTCCAATGTTTAAGGTTTATTTTGTTATTAATAGATTTTATTATTAAAACTTTTTGGAGGGATTTTTAATTGAAGTTAAGCGACACCGATCAAGATCACACGGTTCAGTCAACCAAGAATCACTATTTTCTTTAAAATTTACTTAGTCTAAACAAGTTGTTAAGCTCATTTAGATTGGAGAATTCTCATCAGCAATTGTAGGTTACCTCATTCGAGAGATTCTCGTAAATTCAAAAAGAGTAGATTAAGTGTGTTCAAAAGGATTTAAATGTATATTAAATTTTTTGAAGGTGTATTTTTCTTTTGTAGGTAAAGTATGCATAGTAAACTAAAGTGACATTAGATAAATTAATAAAACTGCGATAAATAAACGGTAAATGCGTACCTGATGCTCCTGCTATTGTTGCATGGTTAGTATTTTACATAGTATAATTTGTAAGAAATTGAAATAAATTACAATAAAATCATATATAAGAAAATCCAAACTAGTTGTAGAAAGCAGAAGTAGGTAAGGCAAAACCCGACGTAACATATGAAAGACCGGGATTGAATTTAAGAATTTAGTAAAGGTGGGGACTCAAAGCTCGGTTGTGTGCTTCACAATTCCAACTTTGATAAAAGTAACTATCCTGATAATCTGAGCAGGGGCAATTTTTAATCCTGATCCGAGTAATTAACCCGGGACCTTTATAAATTTTCATCAAAATTATTTAATTTTTCATGCAAGTAAAATTCACTTTGGTAAACAAAAGTAATCATGTCACAACAAGGATTGTGGATATCTAATATTGTAGGTTTCTTTTTTTTTGTAAAATAGCATAGTTCACAAGTAAATTACTCTGATCAGCCTAGGACTACTGGTAACCTAAGAGTGTCAGGGGAAAATTTTACCAAAGTTGGTAAATAGTATCATCAGATTTATCCTCTCTCCGTATTAAGGATACTTGAGGTGGGGGATATTATTTTAAATCCCACTTCGTATCTCTCGCTTAACACTCATAAGCAATGTTGTCATCGCCATTTCCACCTAGACCTCCAACTTACACGAGTCTGGTGATCCATATGTGGCAAAATATCCCTAGTTGCTCATAAGGATTTAAAAAACTTATCGAAGACTCAAATCCTTGAGATCCTTGAGCATTGGGTTATAAATGTAGGATAATTAGTATAGGGTATCTTATTGGAAATGAAGAGTTAACGGGTCCCAAATCATATCTTGATGGCTCTCTGACGTTAAGAACAATCTTCTTCAACAAAGCATAATATATCCAAATGTCCTTCAAAATATCTAAAAGATTAGAAAATTGTTTGGGGCATGACCCTAACATTTTTAAATCATCTGAATCATTTTGAGTTCATTTGAACTTATCATCTTATTAAATTAATCATACCTAGTTAAATTAGGATTTAGTTTTGGTTTTTTAACTAATTCTCAATGAATTTTAATGTTTAATTATCCCATGAGTAGGGTAACTAGATATTCATTTGATGTTTCATTTAGGAATTATGTAAGTGAACGACCTTAAGGGCAAGCTAAGTTGTTAAGGAATCCTCACCCCTTCAATTGAAATTGAGCTTGCAGTGTTTTAAAAGAGTTTTATAATTTTTTTTTCTTTTCTAAACCTCATTAAGTGATATTGGATCAAGCCTAGTTCACTACTAAGTTCTTAAGTCTCCATGGGTTGATTTCTAATTTTGAAAAATATTAAATGAGGTTAAGTTCCAAGAGTTTGTATTATCGTTTGACCATGATTTAGGGCTTCAAATGGGTGGGTTATCATCTTTCTAGATCAATCCCTTTACATTAGAGTCATCCAGCTTAATTAATAACAAATCCACAACAATTTAGAAAATTACACTTTTACCCTTTTTATAGAAAATAACATGAACTAGCTTCTACCCTTTAATTCCTTATGTTTCAGTCATTTTAGAGAGTTAATTATGATCAAAATTACCCATTTACACTCTGATTTAACCCAAATTTTAATTAAAGTTCAAATTTTCATAATTACCATTTTGCCCTTAAGGCTTTCCACCTCAAAATTCTCGTAATTTAACTCAAATAACTTTTAAATTTTTTTGTTACACTACTCATGGGTTAATTGAAACATTAGAAGAGAATTTATATATTTTTTTTATATTTATTTAATTTTAATAATTATTTTAGTTCAAAAATAGGAATTTCCAATGGTAATTAATTTAACTAAGTAAAATAACCTTCCTGTCTTTAAGGAAATTATTGGAGGTTCATTTAGGTTAGAGGACCACTAAGAATAATTGTTGTGAATTTTTTAATTATATTTTAATTTTTACAATTTGTAATTTATTTAAAGAAAAAAATAATATAATTTTATTACAAAATCTTACTTTTATATTTTTCAGAAGTCTCTCTAACTTCAAGCAACTTAGAGAAATAAATTTCATTTTTTTTTATTTTTGTTTTATTTATTATAATTATTTTATTCAAAAATAGAGGAAACTGTATTTAAATTTAAAAAAAATATATAGTTTTACTTTTAAAAATTTTAGAAAAGAACTTTTTAGTGGTTCTCTATAATTTAGATAAGATTCATGAAATTTTAGAGTAGTTTCATATTTTTGTGATTTTCTGATTTATTTAAATTATTTTAAAGTTAGAAAATAACTTTAAAATAAAGTTTTTATTTTGACTCCAAATTTATTTTTATTAAGTTTCTCTAGTCTCAAGAAACACTCCAAACTAATTTTCATAATTTTTTTTATTTTTCTTTTATATATTATAAAAATTTTAAGCCAAAATTATTATTTACTTAAAAAATAGATTTTTATACTTACAAAAATTTATTTGACTTCCAATTTTTTATTGAGCCCTCCTAATATAATTACCTACAACTTGGCCCATTTTGGTGATTATTTGAATTATTTAATATTTTTATAATTTTTAATAATTTCTATGAATTTTAAATAAGAAAAATAAATTGAAAATTTTTTAAATATGAATTTTACTTTACCTAAGTTCCTCTGACCATAATAAACAGACCAAATCTGATTTTATATATTTTATATATTATTTTATTTTTTATAATTTTTTAAATTAAGATAGAACCAAATATCTCAATAAATTAGGGTTTTTGCTCATAGAGTACCCCTAACCTTGGAAAAGGGAAGATTTCTGAGTTCATCAAGAACAGACCCTCAAAGTTTTATTTAATTTGAAAATTTATTTAATTACTTTTTGGAGTATTTAATTAATTTGAAAATAAATACAAGGAAAATATTTTTATTTTTTTATTCATGTTTTTTTCCCCTATTCAATGAGTACAATGATATTTTTATTTTATTTGTATGATTTTTCTACACCAAAATATCAATTTTTAAAGTTTATGTATTTATTTAATTCCAAAATACCATAATTTCCTACTTATCTGAGATAGCCGCTAACGCAACCTCGAAGCCGTTGAATGACCACTCTTTACCCGCTGATTTGTTACACTTTACACCTCAACTGTCACACATGCCCGCGGTTTGAGTATCATCTTCTCATCCGGTGAGATCTGTTCATTCCATTTGATACACATAGAAACGAACAGCATCCGTTGATCGCCCCTGATCGATCACACCCAAGAGTCGTCCATGTTCTAATCCAAATATCTCACTCGATTCTCAACCAAATCACATGGGGTTTGCTCCTACACCTTTGTCTAAGTGAGACGAACCTATTTATATGGTTAAATATGAATGAAATACAAGTTCTCCTCACAAATAAGTATGAAATACAATTTCTCATCGCAATGGTCCAAATCGAAGTGAAGATCAAGGATTTTGGGTTATACCTTAGCCCAAGAGGTGAGCCTTAATTGGGGGTTATCATGAGCTTTGCCTTGAGTTCACGAACATCCCTGAAGTGTTGGTTGGAGCTGAGGTAAGGTCTATGCATGATATCAATCGGAGGATGACTCGAGCGTAGTTTATAACTATGTTAGAGTGCTCAAGAGAGAGGGCTTTCGATTGGGGAAGTGGTTTTAAAGTCTGGGGAAGCTTGTGGAATGATCAATTTGGAGTTTTGAAAAGTTTGGTGAATTATCCAAAAAAGCCTTGGATTTTAGTCATTAAATTGAGCTTAGGTGGAGGGAATGAGTGCCTAAAGATGGTTAGATTAAGCTTAAGAATGTTGGGAGGGGCTTTGAGAGCAATTGGATAGAGTTTCCCATAGGTTTTTGGATGATTTCCAGTTTTGGTCGTAGAGGGGACTATTTATAATTTCAGCCAAGGGGAGGGCCTTAGGCTGTCATTGGCCTTTGCACATAACCTGAGGTGGAAGGGAGAACATCAAAATTAACCAATTGGGAATTGCCACATAGGATAGGTGAGAATTTCGATTTGAGCCATGGTTACCCGTCTCAGTTTCTGGTTTTTCAGCCATTAGGGCCGTCGGCCAGGCAAGAGGTGGTGGCTAGCTGGCTTAGCAAGGTTAGAGCAGTTTTAATGGTGATTAGCTTTGAAGCTAAGCCAGCTCATTGCATGGATAAGGGAGTTAGCCAAATTACGGAGGGGGTTCCACATTTTGAGGGACCATTGATACATGGCATCAATTAGGGTTGGTTAGATGATGTGATTATCATTTTAGGGGTTAATACATTGCTATGGTAATTAAGCATTTGATTAAATCGAAGGATTTGGATCAAATTTTGGGCTTAGGCTAAAAGTTGGGTTTGGGCTTGGATTTGGATTTGAGCTTGGCTTGGGCTTGGATCTAAGTTAATTGAAGGTTCAAATTGGTCTTGAAAAATGACATGATGAGTTTGGAAAACAATTTTTGTGGAATTGGATTGGTTATGTGGCTTAATTAGGTGAAATTTGGCTTTGGGGTCAATTTGGGGTAGTTGAATTGGGCTTGGATTTTGGGTTTGGAATTGGGTGGAATTGGGCTCAAATTTGGGTTCTAATGGGATTGGATATGATGATATTTACTTTGGATTTAAAATTGGGTGAGTTTGAAATGAAATTGGTGGAAATTGGGAGAGATTTGGGGACTTTAGGGATCAGGGGTAATTTGGGAATTTTGGCCAAGTTTGGTAGAGTTGGGGGATTTTGGGTGAAATTAGAAACATTAGGTGGTTAGAATTGTTTTTGGTGATTTTTGGAATGATTTTAGTAATTTTTTGAAATTTGGGGCATTATGGTAATTTTGGGTGTTATGGGGGGGTGGTATTTTGGTAAATTTGAAGATTCTAAGGTGAATTTAGGAAATTGGGTTAATTTGAATTGGTTCAATATGTTTTTTGGTGAAGAATTTGGAGTTTGGGTGATTTTGTGAATATTAGGGTTCAAGGGCATTTTGGTAATTATAGAAAAATTCGGGGGTAAGAGGCCAAGGTTGGGTATTTTAATGGAATTGGAATTGATTGGACATGGTGACAATGCAAACCATGGAAACCCCTTTGAGTTTATAAGACATATGGGAGAGCTCATTTTGGATCCTATACATTTTAGTCCTAGCTATCCTAGCCAAAGCCTAAGGGTTGGGGACCACCCATATGAGTTTCCAAAAGGGAGCTCAAAGGTAGGTTAAGTGTGAGTAATTTTTGGCTTTAAGTGTGTGTGTAACCAATACCAAGCTACCCAGGGTTGCCTTAAGGTCTCACTGATCCTATTGGAACTCACCCTTGAGTCTTTACATGTTGGTCTTAACTATCTCAAGTGAGAAAGGTAGGATTAGGCCCACCTATGTGAGACTTAACAAGATGAGTCAAGAAGTGTTTAGGATTTTTATGTAGAAGAGTTCCATCACTAGTCCTCTAGGATAGTCAACATGAAATTCCTATGGATAGATCCTAGGTTTCTAAAGAGGAGAAACTAGACCGCATAAAAAATAAGGTCAACAGTCACCAAAAAGAGAAGGAGCCATACAAGGAGAAAAACCTCACAAAATGGATACTAATAACAATGTGGGGTACATCAGAGAACTTTTTGGTCCAACATATCCAATATCTGAAGGATCATTTGCTATAAGTGATCAGAGGTGCGCTAAATTGAGATCATTATTAACAACCCTGATAGAATGTTTCGACATTTAATAAAAGAGCTTTAGAATGGAAAGACAATACCCAGTACCTTGATAATGTTGTTAAGCACCAATTGATTGACATAGAGTCGAGCATACCGATATGTCGCACTAGTCACAGAATACATTCTCTCGGCATATCTTCAATGTCAAGCCACTAGAAAGATTTATAATTTCGATGGTTGAATCTTACAAGGAACGAGCAGACTCAGTTGACCACAGTACATCCTTTGAGTCGATTGTATGTCTGCTCCTATCAGCAACACGCTTAAGTGTTGACTCTTTTTCACCATGCTGAAGGACTTGTCTCTCATGTGGTGCAATAAATTATCTAAAGCAGTGACACCCTATTCAAAAAAATATTTGTCACACTGTTTGCAAATGCACGTACACCTTAGAAGAGCTTGGAGACTCTCCTACGGCTTTGGTAGTGACAATGCAAGACCCTGTAGGCCTTCATCACTAATTTTCAAATGGAAATGTTAGTGGTTTGATGCATGAAAAAGTTCACCAAAATTTGGGATTGTTTTTATGCATTTCTATTGATGAAACTGCACTTTAAGAAAGATATTTTGGTGTTTATCTTGTAGGTAATTGAAGGGGGGAAACAAGAAGAGGACTTGGAGCTGAATGCTACAAAGTAGCACTGGGGCCTAGGCGTCATGCCCTTGGGAGCCTAGTCGACAGTCTCTGTCTCTCCAACTCGCAAGGTTGGCACTTATGTGCCAGACCCTTGGGAGCTTATGTGCCCCTTCATTTCAAAGCAAGCCAAGAGCCTGACGCCTAGGCACCATCCTCTGGGCGCCAAGGGGCCAGAAACAACCTGGAGTTGTTGTTGCAGTTTGAGGGGTGATAGACACAAACACAAATAGAAGCAGATATGCACACAAGAAAATGCACGCACACACACACAGGCACACACACACATAAATACAAATGAATTTACCCCCACTCCCTGACCAAACAGAGAGAGTGGATCGAATTTAATGGATTTACTATTTTTTGGATTTACTAAATCTTACTTTTAGCTAAACACCTCGTAAGGCATAGTTAAATTCTACTACATAAACTTAAATGAAATGATTAATTTGGCAAAAAAAAAAAAAAAGACAAAGGATTTGACAAAAAAGCGGGGAAAAAAATTACCTTGTAGAAACATTTAAATAGAAGATTTTTTCAGAGTCGTGAAGTTGTTGATCGGTCGCAGAGAGCAAAGGTCACGAGATCTTTGGACTATCAGGGGAGAGCTGTTTCTGAATAAAATAATATAACAGTGGTGAGTATTATTGAGTCTAGAGGGTGCCAATTTACATTTAAATGCCTAGGCGTCGAGTTTGTGCCGGCCCATTCCGATGCTACGTAATTTGCATTGACTTTAGAATCCACAAATTCCCTCACTATTATGTGACAAAGATATTGATGAATAATGTCTTCACTAATGTCCACGCAAAGCTATTGCGCTGGCATACAACAATGCAAACTTCATCATTAACAATGCTCACCATAAATCAAACGCAAATATTTACCTCGGATAAGTTCTGAAGCAAGTGTCTAACACTACTTAACTGTTTTCCGTAGTGAAAAGTGAAATTTCTTTATGCAGCTTCTCTATGCTAACTTTGTGATGAATCTTTGGAGAGTCATTCACACCTTACTTCACTTCCCTTTTTCTGTGATTGATTAGAAATTCGTTAGCTTCTGAGAACTATTTGTCTTTCAACGAACTTTGCAACTAGCCTCAGCTTATTTCAGCCGTAATATCATTAAAAGGTCGCAACTTCCAATTTAGATGATTTGGTGCAAAGGAATGAAAGACCATTCAATGATAATTTAACCTCCATCATTACCATTGCTGTGAAAGCTAAATTTCCTGTCGCTCAGAAACCAATTTTATCTCTGAAATATATGCCATGGATGGCAGGCATTTCAAACTTCTTACTCTTTTCAATTGGCACTCCTATGTTGTTTAGCATATTTGGTTTGATATTTTGTTGCGTTTTGATTTTATTTCTGTACATTTTTCTTAGATTTTTATTCTCATTTCTTCTAAAAAAAATATTGTATTAGGGCCCCGCATGTAAAGTTACGTGCGGAGTTCAATGAAATCACGTCATATGGATGTGACAGGAAAAAAAAATCGGCCCAATAATACAGGGAATATTCTCCCCGTGTTATTCCGTGTTATTCAAGTATTATTGTATTCTGGGAATATTCTCGATGTTATAATAACACAATAACTTATCAAGAATACTTGAATAACACACAACAACATTTGAATAACACACAATAACATCTGAACAATACGGGAAGAATATTCTCTTGTGTTATCCGATAGATTTTATTTTATTTTCTATCACGATCACATGACATGATTTTATTGGACTCCGCACGTAACTCTGCATGTGGATTAATATTTTATTCGTTTCTCCACCGTCTTGCGCATACATTTTGATCTTGGTTTGATTATTCTGTGGCGAGNAATTGACCTTAATTTATCATTCTTCCAATAAAACATCAAAAATACCTTTTTTTAAAGTGCAATATCATTAAAAACAGTATAAAAAATGTACGAAAATCTCAACATATTTTACTTTGGTCAGTGACCTACAAGCAACTCCCCAACCAACTTATCGCTCATACATTAAGCTTAATGCAACAACAATTTCTCTTTTTCATCTTTTTCTATCTATGTTATTCATTTTTTTATGAAGCATCCACATATAAATAAAATTGAATTATTTATAACATGCATTAAACAAAAAGCAATAATAATGAAAGTTCCAACATCAATGAAGAGGTTGTTTTGCTTGTAAGGATGTCCTCATAAAATAAATCTAAATATGTCTAAGAGATAAAATTCAAGCATAATGAAAGTAGTATAAATAAGTTACCCAAAAAAATTAGCAATAAAGAATCCAACAAATAAAAAAAATTCATGCATCCGGGTTGTCATGGAAATAGCATAAGTGGTCAGCGGTCATCGACATAAGGAACTCTCTCCGGGGTAGGTATTTAAGCAACTTTATATAGAACAAGTAAAGTGACTTGTCCTTATAAATTTCTAGAGTTGCTTCCAAATTTTGCTTGATTTACAAAATAAAAATTGCTTGTAATATTCTAAGGTCATTGGTGCTTGAATCAATTAACTGTGAAATTTGACTTCTAATGAAAACTGCACTATCTTTTCTTATTTTCTTAACTCTATAATGCTTGAATTAACTAGTAGATTCAACTTCAATGAGATTAAGGTTGGGGCATTCATTGGATTTAGCATGTTAACATCTACATGCTCAGCTCTGTCAACAAACCCTCTCTCGCTTGGGGTCCATGCGTTATCACCCATGGCCACTAATCCACCAAATATACGATCCAACTTTTCTTTAAATTCAGGGTCAATGCTGTTAAATTTAATTTTTTTAGCATTTAAAAAGACCTAAAAATTCATGAATGAACTACTTGTTGACGTAATTGAAAGAAAAAATGAAGGATTTGACATTTCATAAATTTTCACTTCCAATCTCTCAGCCCACCATTCATTTGATGCATCGATGGTTCAATTTTTATATCCCTTCCCAAGCTCGTGGATCCCCGCTTTAACTCATTCCATTTTTTTCATTCTTTCTTCAACTGGTCCCACTTCTTTTCTTAAAATGCATTCTATCATAATCCCCTTCCTACGCTTTATTGACTTTTTTTATTATATTTTGTCATCGTTCTTTGTAAAAATAGGTGGTTGGTTTGTTTGCCAATTTCACTTCTTTAAGAAAAAGATTGTAAAATATTAGCTCACATGTTTATCCCACATGGCTGACACACTGATTTCTTTTGTCTTAACCATGACGATTACAAGCATGATAAGAACAAAGCAACATAAATGTGTGGCACGTAATATAAGTTATCTCAGAAAAATATAAAGCCCCATTTAAAATTCCAAAACTCAAAAAGGTAAGAGAAAATAAACAAATGAAATTAAGACCAACACACTACCCTCACCACATAATCAACACCAATACACCACAGTCAATACATCATCATGAACAACACACAACCACCAACATTACCACCACTGCCGCCAATCCAACACAACACCATCATCACACCAATAAACCATCACTACCACAGAATCAACACCAGCACCACATCAAAAAACCACCACTACCACAAAATTAACACACCACTTCCAACACTCCCATCTACTATCCCAAAATACCACTACCACCACACCAACAACACACCACCACCACCACCACTTCCATGTACATGCAACATGCCACATCAACATACCACCTACACACCACCACCCAACTACCTCAACCACTCGATGGTCACCAAATAGAGAGCACATTCCATCTAAGAAAGAGGGCAAGCTGCATAGACCAAGTAAACTAAGAAATGGAGCATACACAATGACCACAATCTAAAAAGAGTTTCCCAACCTCCAAAATCCACATAGATAAGCAAATTTAAATTTTATTCATTTAAGAGGCCAAAAAATTTAAAGTACAATCATTCTAAAGCCCACAAATCTCAACTTCATTCATTCTAGAGGCCAAAAACCAAAAAAAGCAATTGAAAAAAGCATTGAACCACAAACTGAGTAGAGCATAGAGACATATCCCAAGATTTTTCCTTTTTATCAAATAATATAAAAAACAAAAAAATGGATAATTAAATATAAATCCTAAGAGTACCTATCAAGAAAATAGCAAGGACGCCTCTATAAAGAGGATAAAAGAGGGTTCTAGCTACAAAGCCAAAACTAGCTCAGTTCCCTTGGCTTACTTTGTCATATCCTCATTTTCCCAGCAAGATAAATTAAACTAAGATAGGTTATTCTATGGTAAACCAGTTTATAGACCCTTGTAGAGGTTGACGGCCAATAGAAGCTTCAAATTTGACCATTTAAATCCTTACATAATTAATTCTTGCTATCCTGCTCATATAGATAAGTGGACAAATGAGAAATAATTCAATGATTTCAACCAAGGAGGGTTGGGATTAGGTGCTTAGGCGTGTCTAGGTTGGGCACTTGAATGCCTACAAGTGGGTGCAAGAGTTCCCAAACAGGATCAAGGACGTGGGCAAGTGGGGTGCTTTGTCGCCCCCAACCAAGCACAAAGGCACTTGCAACCGGGGCGCTTCAACATCCTCAACAAGGCACTTAAGCTCATTTAAGCGAGCGCAAGAGCACCCAACAGAGCACTTAGGTGCGTGCAAGCGAGCAGAAGAGCACCCCCAACTGGGCATGTAGGTGTGTGTAAGCAGGACACTCAACAAAGCACAAGAGTACCCTAGTCCAAATGGAGGGGGAATTTCCACTTTTATGCAAGGTTTGCACCGAGAGATTTTATGCAAAAAATGGCCCCAAACATTAAAAAAAACATTTGGGATGTGTCATATCCAACAAAAAATGCCAAATAAGTTTGAACACTCTCGAGCACAGTCGCATAAGCCCAAACCCTAATTTCATGCCTAGGACATCCATGTAAGGCTTTGATGGATTAATAAGCTATGAGAGGCTATATCAACGAAATATGGTCCCATAACCTTAAAATGGATATTTTACATATGATAGATCAAAGATTGGTACTGAAAGACCCACGAGTCTATGACGCAGGTGCTTTGGTCCAAGCCCTAATTTTGTGCCCTAAATGCATGTCAGAGAGTTTTGTGGATTCCTTTAGCCACAGAAAACTACAAATAGATAAAGCATGGTCCTTGAATATTCACATGAAGAACAAACTTGTATAGTGGCAAAACTAATGCCAAACAATGGTGAACTCTCCAAAGTACGGCTTCACTAACGCAAACCTTGATTTCGTGCTAAAAACATGTATTGGAGGGTCTCAATGGATGTCTTTAGCTATGGGAAGTTAACAAATAGAGAATATTATCATTCCATTCAAGTGGACATTTTACACGTGTGACATCAAAAATTGATGCCAATATTATATAGATTGTGTTTGCGGTCCTTGTCGTGGACGCTCCTTTTTAGGCATTACACTGCACGACTTATGTGAATTTGAGTTTCTTGCCATTCAATTACTCAAAATCGAATCGCTTGCTCAAGAGGAAGTAGGTCGACATAGATTTTAGGTATTTATTTATTTTTTCTTTTCTGAGTCTATAACTAATACTTCATCAATAACCTTTATCATTTGGTGTGAATTTTGAGGTGATTAACATGAATCTTAGCACATTTTCTTAACAACAAAAATTCAAAATCAAATTAAAATAACTTTCAAAACATGTATTTTAGTAAACTTACAGTCAAACTGACTAGTTCGATAAGAAAAATACAATGACATTAAAATTTGTTCAATTTATGTCAAATCAAGTTTTCATCAAGTCATTAAACCACTTTAGAAAATTTGAGTGGGTAATTAGAGGGTCAAATGGATTCTAAATTAGAAGAGCTTATAGTCAAACCGGATGTCTCAATGAGAAGTATCCAAGGAACCCAAGATCATTCAATTATGATATAATTAAGGCACTAAAATGTCCACAATACATATTCCCATTGTGAGAATCTCTCTAAGCTATCTGATTAAGTGGTCTAGATTTTTTTGTAATTTACATGGGAGGCTTTCCCTGATTCTATAAATAGAGCTCTACCCCTTCATGAAGGGGGACCAAGGAGGGGGACTTGGAGCTAGAGCAAGGTTGAGAGGAGTCAAATTTTAATGTTATTCTGGACTGAAGACCTTATGCACATTTCTTGCTTTTGCAGTCACCGACTACCTTAGACTACCGCTCATCGGTCATTATCAACCATGGCCACACATCCTCTGTTCACTAACATTGATGGACAATATTTAGTAACAATATCCGCGTGGACTCTATTGAGTAACGAAGTATCTTAGTGGACTTTTTGAGTAACAAAGTATCTTGGTGGACTTTATTGAGCGACAAAGTATGTTAAGTACAAGGTAACGAGGTATCTCAATACAGAGCAATGAAGTATTCAAAACAAGATATATTGAAGAGGACGACAACAAATACAAGCGACCATCCTATTTGAATACATAGTATCTTTTTACATGTTGTGTACAAAAAACTATTGTACTTGGCGTAACATGGTAACCATTCTTTCCTAGTTGTGGTGCAAGGGTATTTGTACTCATGAATTCATAAGGAATCAGCTCAACTGAGCCAATCTCCGTAATTTCTTTCCCTTTTCGTTTTTTCCATATAAAAAATTTAGATGTTTTTCTCCAAGTACTTTTTATTAATCTGTTGTTGAATGTTGGACTTTCATACAACCTTAAGACGTTAAATTATTACTCTATGGACATGAATTTTCTGACATGCAACAACTTCAAGCCAATTTTATTTAATTTTAAGAGTACAAATGAAAGCTTAAATTGTAGATATGTAAATATATAAGAATCGAGTAGCATGTATGTAAATCTTAGAAGAAGAAGAAAAAAGCAAGAAAACACATTTAACAACAAAACTAATTTTAAGAGTATTTTTGAATCTTCATACACTTCAAATTAACACCTTTAAATTAGAATCATATATCAATAGAAGCGTGAGAAAACATGAAGGTATAAGTAACATTTAAAATAGGAATACTACACCAACAAAAAAAAAAAATTATAAAATATGAGTCAAATATCTTTCTCACAGGACTTGATGAAGTCAAAACTTTATACGGGGATACACATTCATAGGTAAATATATAAATATGTAAATGTTTATAGACACTCGTTTCTCTGAAAATATCCATCGATCCAACCCCTTATTGGAAAATCCTATAAAGTGAATCTGCATCAAGGAAAATGCACCTATACCTATGCGATAAAGAACTCCATCTTTTTCATAGATAATAAGCATGCAACTCATCAAGGCCCCAAAACTTTTCAATTTTATTCACTGTTTTGAAAAGTAATGTAAAGCTCTCTCTTTTGAGTACGCACGCGCACGTGATTTGAGTCAATATTTTCTTATATGATTTATTGCTCTCCGTGCATCCTAGAAGTTCTTTTGGTATTACATATTAAATATTAAGTCACTTACATACATACGACCCAATTCCTATGTATTTAAATATATAACACCTAATCTTTATCTTTAATATTTATATATCCATGTTGGATCCAAAATCTGTTCGGTGTGTCGTGCTCAAGGAATGAAGCGTTGGACCGAAGGAAAGAGATTGAGAGAGAGAGAACTCCATGGGAAAAGGAGAAGAAGACTTCCCTTCGTGAAAGGTGTCTTCCAGGCTCGTTGTCAGTTTTTTCGCATGTTTTGGCATCATTGTCTATTTTTCTACCCAGGTTCTAGTTTTCCAAGTGCTGGAAACAAATGAATTGAGATGTATGCAAATATGTATATAAGTGTGTATAAATTGAGTGGTATAAGAAAAAAATGTAAGAATTGTATCTTATGTAAATCTTCTCAGTTTAGAGATGATTAACCGTAGGTGGAAGCGTCAAGAGCAGCCGATCGGACAACCATTTGTTGAAATAGTGATTCTCTTCAAAGGATGCTACAAAAATATTGACAATCTTAAATGATGGCCGTAAAAGGGTCGTACATAATGATAAAGTTTTTAAATGAAGAGTAACTAGAAAGACCCCATTGGATGTCGTGCATTAGTCGTGGTTGGTTATAAGCGATAGAAGACAAACTCATCACTCCACAATTGATCCTGGTTTATTACTATTCATCTCTCCCTCTCTCTCTCTCTCTCTCTGTTTGCTTGCACTCTAGTTCTTGGGTGTGATTCATGAAAATTCTTAGATTCAACAACCTAAGAAGTGCATAGATTGTGGATCGTGCCACCGTCGCCCGCTCCTATGATTTGGTTTGATTTTGAAGATAATGTTTAATTTAATATACATACAATTTTGATTTTTGAAAGTAATATTTTTATTTTGAAAATGAGACTAAAAGACATCACATATTTAATAGTTTAAATAACCAATCATCATACCACAAACAACGCACCTATCTCATGGAATAGACACATTCTTTGCTAGCGGGGCTCGATTACCTAAACTAAAAAAGTAATGACATTTGTTTGGTTTGTGAACATTTTTATATGTTGGCTGATGACTTCCTCTATCTAATATAAGAATTAGATAGGATTTATATTACATGTGTTCTTTAGTTCCCTAAAGAGGCAATCTCATATCATTAATTACATCCTAAGAGACCGAAACCACTTAAGAAAACTCTCGATAATGATCAGAGATCTCGTCTTCAAAAATGCAAAGTTTTGTTTTCAATATTGGAAATAGAGAAAATCAAATGGGAGTAGATCAACAGGAGCGATTATTTTAGCAATCCAAATGAACAAGAAGTAGGGGATGTCACAGATCTCAAGGAGAACCTCGGTGACTTCCCAAACAATCTTATGCCCTGGCTTTAATTTGAAGACGATATTATTTGATGTTTCATCTTGTTGTTTTTATTACTTAGAGCTTACACCTGCACGATATGTGATCATAAAAATGGCCCGAAAAATCAGAGGGTTTACGACCACCTCAGAATCCTAAAAGAGTTAGGACTTATATTGCACAGCATAATTGTCGCAAAAGCCTAAAAATAAGGTGATTAATTATATCGCACTCAAAATCCTATGGATTATTGTTTAAACTAGGAAAGGTTTAGTTGATATAGACCTTGTTTGCTCTCTCGAAAATATTCTTCTGTGTTGTGTGACCTCGTCGTATTACCCACAAAGTCTGCTCCAAGTTTCTTGCTGTAGTGATAGCTCCAATGTTTAAGGTTTATTTTGTTATTACTAGATTTTATTATTAAAATTTTTTGGAGGGATTTTTAATTGAAGTTAAGCGACACCGATCAAGATTCCACGGTTCCGTCAACCAGGAATCATTATTTTCTTTTGAATTTACTTAGTCTAAACAGGTTGTTAAGCTCATTTAGATTGGAGAATTCTTGTTAACTATTGTAGGTTACCTCATTCGAGAGATTCTCGTAAATTTAAAAAGAGTAAATTAAGTGTGTTCAAAAGGATTTAAATGTGTATTAATTTTTTTGAAAGTGTATTTTTGTTTTGTAGGTAAAGTATGCATAGTAAACTAAAGTGACATTAGATAAATTAATAAAACTGTGATAAATAAACTGTAAATGCGTACCTGACGCTCCTGCTGTTGTTACATGGTTAGAATTTTACATAGTATAATTTGCAAGAAATTGAAATAAATTACAAGAAAATCATATTTAAGAAAATTCAAACTAGTTGTAGAAAGCAGTAGGTAAGGCAAAACCCGACGTAACATATGAAAGACTGGGATTGAATGTAAGAATTTAGTAAAGGTTGGGACTCCTCGGTTTTGTGCTTCACAATTCCAACTTTGATAAAAGCCACTATCCCGATAATCTGAGGAGGGGCAATTCTTAATCCCGATCCGGGTAATTAACCCGTGGACCTTTATAATTTTTTATCAAAATTATTTAATTTTTCATGCAAGTAAAATTCACTTTAGTAAACAAAAACAATCATGTCACAACAAGGATTGTGGGTATCTAATATTGTAGGTTTTTTTTTGTAAAATAGCATAGTTCACAAGCAAATTACTCTGATCAGGCTAAGACTACTGGCAACCGAAGAGTGTCAAGGGCAAATTTTACCAAAGTTGGTAAATAGTATCATTAGTTTTATCTCCGTATTGAGGATCCTTGAGGTAGGAGATATTATTCCAAATCCCACTTCGTATCCCTCACTTAACAAACATAAGCAATGTTGTCATCGCCATTTCCACTTAGACCTCCGACTTACACGAGCCCAGTGATCCATATGTGGCAAAATATCCACAGTTGCTCATAAGGATTTAAAAACCTTATCGAAGACTCAAATCCTTGAGCATTGTGTTATAAATATAAGATAATTAGTGTAGGGTATCTTATTGGAAATGGTGAATTAACGGGTCCCGAATCATATCGTGACGGCTCCCTGAGGTTGAGAATAATTTTCTTCAACAAAGCACAATATACCCGAATGCTCTTCAAAATATCAAAAATATTGGAAAAGTGTTTGGGGCATGACCTTAAGATTTTTAAATCATCTGAATCATTTTGAGTTCATTTGAACTTATCATCTTATTAAATTAATCATCCCTAGTTAAATTAGGATTTAGTTTTGGTTTTTTAACTAATTCTTAGTGAATTTTTAATTTTTAATTATCCCATGAGTAGGGTAACTAGATATTCATTTGATTTTTCATTTAGGAATTATGTAGGTGAACGCCCTTAAGGGCAAGCTAAGTTGTTAAGGAATCCTCACCCCTTCAACTGAAATTGAGCTTGTAGTGTTTTAAAGAGGGTTATAATTGATTTTGTTTTCTTTACTAAACCTCATTAAGTGATATTGGATCAAGCCTAGTTCACTACTAAGTTCTTAAGTCTCCACGGGTTGATTTGTAATTTTGAAAAATGTTAAATGAGGTTAAGTTCCAAGAGAATGTATTATCATTTGACCATGATTTAGGGCTTCAAATGGGTGGGTTATCATCTTTCTAGATCAATCCCTTTACATTAGAGTCATCCGACTTAATTAACAACAAATCTACAACAATTTAGAAAATTAAACTTTTACCCTTTTATAGAAAATAACATAAATTGGTTTCTACCCTTTAACTCCTTATACTTCAGTCATTTTAGAGAGTTAATTATGATCAAAATTACCCATTTACCCTCTGATTTAACCTAATTTTAATTAAAGTTCAAATTTTCATAATTACCATTTTGCCCATAAGGCTTTCCACCTCAAAATTCTCTTAATTTAACTCAAATGACTTTTAAATTTTTTTGTTACACTACTCATNTATTTTAGTTCAAAAATAAGAATTTCCAATGGCAATTAATTTAACTAAGTAAAATAACCTTCCTGTCTTTAAGGAAATTATTGGAGGTTTATTTATGTTAGAAGACCGCTAAGAATAATTTTTGTGAATTTTTTAATTATATTTTCATTTTTACGATTTATAATTTATTTAAAGAAAAAAATAAAATAATTTTATTTCAAAATCTTACTTTTATATTTTTTATAACTCTCTCTAACTTCAAGCAACTTAGAGAAATAAAATTCTTTTTTTTATTTATTATAATTATTTTATTCAAAAATAGAGGAAAATGCATTTAAATTTTTTAAAAAATATAGTTTTACTTTTAAAAGTTTTAGAAAAGAACTTTTTAGTGGTTCTCTATAATTTAGACAAGATTCATGAAATTTTAGCGTAGTTTCATATTTTTGTGACTTTCTGATTTAATTAAATTATTTTAAAATTAGAAAATAACTTTAAAATAAAGTTTTTATTTTGACTCCAAATTTATTTTTTCTAAGTTTCTCTAGTCTCAAGAAACACTCCAAACTAATTTTCATAATTTTTTTTTAATTTTTCTTTTATTTATTATAATAATTTTAAGCCAAAATTATTATTTACTTAAAAAATAAATTTTTATACTTAAAACAATTTATTTGACTTCCATTTTTTTATTGAGCCCTCCTAATATAATTATCTAAAACTTGGCCCATTTTGGTGATTATTTGAATTATTTTATATTTTTATAATTTTTAATAATTTCTATTAATTTTAAATAAGAAAAATAAATTGAAAATTTTTTAAATAAGAATTTTACTTTACCGAAGGTCCTCTGACCATAATAAACGGACCAAATCTGATTTTATATATTTTCTATATTATTTTATTTTTTATAATTTTTTCATATTAAGATAGTATTAAATATACCAATAAATTAGGGTTTTTGCTCATAGAGTCCCCCTAACCTTGGAAAAGGGAAGATTTCTGAGTTCATCAAGAACAAACCCTTAAAGTCTTATTTAATTTGAAAATTTATTTAAGTACTTATGATTTAATTACTTTCTGGAGTATTTAATTAATTTGAAAATAAATACAAGGAAAATATTTTTATTTTTTTATTCATGTTTTGTTTTTCTCTATTCATTGAGTACAATGATATTTTTATTTTATTTGTATGATTTTTCTACACCAAAATATCAATTTTTAAAGTTTTGTATTTATTTAATTCCAAAATACTATAATTTCCTACTTATCTGAGATAGCCGCTAACGCAACCTCGAAGCCGTAGAATGACCACTCCTTACCCGCTGATTTGTTATGCTTTACACCTCAACTGCCACGCATGCCCGTGGTTTGAGTATCATCTTCTCATCCGATGAGATCTGCTCATTCCATTTGATACACACATAAACCAACGACATCCGTTGATCGCCCCTGATCGATCGCACCCAAGAGTCGTCCATGTTCTAATCCAAATGTCTCACTCAATTCTCAACCAAATCACATAGGGTTTGCTCCTACACTTTTGTCTAAGTGAGACAAACCTATTTATATGGTTAAATATGAATGAAATACAAGTTCTCATCACAAATAAGTATGAAATACAATTTCTCATCACAAAGGTCCAAATCAAAGTGAAAATCAAGGATTTTGGGTTATAACTTAGCCCAAGAGGTGAGCCTTGATTGGGGGTTTTCCTGAGCTTTGTCTTGAGTTCACGAACATCCTTGAAGTGTTGGTTGGAGCTGAGGTAAGCTCTGTGCATGATTTCAATCGGAGGATGACTCGAGCATAGTTTATAACTATGTTAGAGTGCTCAAGAGAGGGGGCTTTTGATTGAGGAAGTTGTTTTGAAGTCTGGGGAAGCTTGTGGAATGATCAATTTGGTGTTTTGAAAAGTTTGGTGAATTATAAAAAAAAGCCATGGATTTTAGTGGTTAAATTGAGCTCAGGTGGAGGGAATGAGTGCTAAAGATGGTTAGATTAAGCTTAGAAATGCTGGGAGGGGCTTTGAGAGCAATTGGATAGAGTTTCCCATAGGTTTTTGGATGATCTCCAGTTTTGGTCGAAGAGGGGGCTATTTATAATTTCAGCCAAGGGGAAGGCTTTGGGTTGTCATTGGCCTTTGCACATAACCTGAGGTGGAAGGGAGAACATCACAATTAACCAATTGGGAATTGCCACATAGGATAGGTGAGAATTTGGATTTGAGCCATGGTTACCCGTCTCAGTTTTTGGTTTTTCAACCACTAGGGCCATCGGCCAGGCAAGAGGTGGTGGCTAGCTGGCTTAGCGAGGTTAGAGCAGTTTTAATGGTGATTAGCTTTGAAGCTAAGCCAGCTCATTGCATGGATAAGGGAGTTAGCCAAATTAAGGAGGGGGTTCCACATTTTGAGGGACCATTGATACATGACATCAATTAGGGTTAGTTAGATGATGTGATTAGCATCTTAGGGGTTAATACATTGCTATGGTAATTAAGCATTTGATTAAATCGAAGGATTTGGATCAAATTTTGGGTTTAGGCTAAAAGTTTGGTTTGGGCTTGGATTTGGATTTTCGGTTGGCTTGGGCTTGGATCCAAGTTAATTGAAGGTTCAAATTGGTCTTTAAAAATGACATGATGAGTTTGGAAAACAATTTTTGTGGAATTGGATTGGTTATATGGCTTAATTAGGTGAAATTTGGCTTTGGGGTCAATTTGGGGTAGTTGAATTGCGCTTGGATTTTGGGTTTGGAATTGGGTGGAATTGGGCTCAAATTTGGATTATATTGGGATTGGATATGATGATATTTAATTTGGATTTAAAATTGGGTGAGTTTGAAATGAAATTGGTGGAAATTGGGAGAGATTTGGGGACTTTAGGGATCAGGGGTAATTTGGGAATTTTAGCCAATTTTGGTAGATTTGGGGGATTTTGGGTTCAATTAGAAACATTAGGTGTTTAGAATTGGTTTTGGTGATTTTTGGAATGATTTTAGTAATTTTTTGAAATTTGGGGCATTATGGTAATTTTGGGTGTTGTGGGGCGTGGTATTTTGGTAAATTCGAAGATTCTAAAGTGAATTTAGGAAATTGGGTTAATTTGAAGTGGTTTAATATGTTTTTTGGTGAAGAATTGGGAGTTTGGGTGATTTTGTGAATATTAGGGTTCAAAGGCATTTTGGAAATTATAGGAAAATTCAGGGGTAAGAGGCCAATGTTGGGTATTTTAATGGAATTGGAATTGATTGGATATGGTGACAATGCAAACCATGGAAACCCCGTTGAGTTTATAAGACATATGGAAGAGCTCATTTTGGATCCTATACATTTTAGTTCTGGCTATCCTAGCCAAAGCCTAAGGGTTGAGGACCACCCATATGAGTTTCCAAAAGGGAGCTCAAAGGTAGGTTAAGTGTAAGTAATTTTTGGCTTTAAGTGTGTGTGTAACCAATACCAAGCTACCCAGAGTTGCCTTAAGGTCTCACTGATCCTATTGGAACTCACCCTTGAGTCTTTACATGTTGGTCTTAACTATCTCAAGTGAGAAATGAGGGATTAGGCCAACCCTGTGAGACTTAACAAGATGAGTCAAGAAGTGTTTAGAATTTTTATGTAGAAGAGTTCCATCACTAGTCCTCTAGGATAGTCAACATGAAATTCCTATGGATAGATGCTTCTAAATAAGAGAAACTAGACCTCATAAAAAATGAGGTCAACAGTCACCAAAAAGAGAAGGAGCCATACAAGGAGAAAAACCTCACAAAATGGATACTAATAACAATGTGGGGTACATTAGAGAGCTTTTTGGTCCAACATATCCAATATCTGAAGGATCATATGCTATAAGTGATCAGAGGTGCGCTAAATTGAGATCATTATCAACAACCCTGATAGAATGTTTCGACATTTAATAATAGAGCTTTAGAACGGAAAGACAATACCCAGTACCTTAATAATGTTGTTAAGCACCAATTGATTGAAATAGAGTCGAGCATACCGATATGTCACACTAGTCACAGAATACATTCTCTCGGCATATCTTCAATGTCAAGCCACTAGAAAAATTTATAATTTTGATGGTTGAATCTTACAAGGAACGAGCAGACTAGGTTGACCACAGTACATCCTTTGAGTCGATTGTATGTCTGCTCATATCAGCAACACGCTAAAGTGTTGACTCTTTTTCACCATGCTGAAGGACTTGTCTCTCATGTGGTGCAATAGATTATCTAAAGCAGTGACACTCTGTTCAAAAAAATATTTGTCACACTGTTTGCAAGTGCACATACACCTTAGAAGAGCTTGCAGACTCTCCTATAGCTTTGGTAGTGACAAAGCAAGACCCTGTAGGCCTTCATCACTAATTTTCAAATGGAAATGTTAGTGGTTTGATGCATGAAAAAGTTCACCAAAATTTGGGATTGTTTTTATGCATTTCTATTGATGAAACTGCACTTTAAGAAAGATATTTTGGTGTTTATCTTGTAGGTAATTGAAGTGGGGAAATAAGGAGAGGACTTGGAGCTGAATGCTACAAAGTAGCACTTGGGCCTAGGCGTCATGCCCTTGGGAGCCTAGTCGCCAGTCTTTGTCTCTCCAACTCGCAAGGTTGGCACTTATGTGCCAAACCCTTGAGAGCTTAAGTGCCCGTTCATTTCACAGCAAGCCAAGAGCCTGACGTCTAGGCACCATCCTCGGGCTCCAAGGGGCCAGAAACAACCTGGAGTTGTTTATGCAGTTTGAGGGGTGATAGACAAATACAAGCAGATATGCACACAAGAAAATGCACGCACACACACACAGACACACACACACATAAATACAAATGAATTTACCCCCACACTCCCTGACCAAACAGAGAGAGTGGATCGAATTTAATGGATTTACTATTTTTCGGATTTACTAAATCTTACTTTTAGCTAAACACCTCGTAAGGCATAGTTAAACTCTACTACATAAACTTAAATGAAATGATTAACTTGGCAAAAAAAAAAGACAAAGGATTTGACAAAAAAGCGGGGAAAAAAATTACCTTGTAGAAACATTTAAATAGAAGATTTTTTCAGAGTCGTGAGGTTGTTGATCGGTCGCAGAGAGCAAAGGTCACGAGATCTTTGGACTATCAGGGGAGAGTTGTTTCTGAATAAAATAATATAACAGTGGTGAGTATTATTGAGTCTAGAGGGTGCCAATTTACATTTAAATGCCTAGACGTCGAGTTTGTGTCGGCCCATTCCGATGCTACGTAATTTGCATCGACTTTAGAATCCACAAATTCCCTCAC
The DNA here is from genome assembly GCA_002079205.1 of Phalaenopsis hybrid cultivar. Taxonomy (NCBI): domain Eukaryota; kingdom Viridiplantae; phylum Streptophyta; class Magnoliopsida; order Asparagales; family Orchidaceae; genus Phalaenopsis; species Phalaenopsis hybrid cultivar. The sequence goes on from JXCR01130501.1 coordinate 36,715, forward strand.
TATTATGTGACAAAGATATTGATGAATAATGTCTTCACTAATGTCCACGCAAAGCTATTGCGCTGGCATACAACAATGCAAACTTCATCATTAACAATGCTCACCATAAATCAAACGCAAATATTTACCTCGGATAAGTTCTGAAGCAAGTGTCTAACACTACTTAACTGTTTTCCGTAGTGAAAAGTGAAATTTCTTTATGCAGCTTCTCTATGCTAACTTTGTGATGAATCTTTGGAGAGTCATTCACACCTTACTTCACTTCCCTTTTTCTGTGATTGATTAGAAATTCGTTAGCTTCTGAGAACTATTTATCTTTCAACGAACTTTGCAACAGCCTCAGCTTATTTCAGCCGTAATATCATTAAAAGGTCGCAACTTCCAATTTACATGATTTGGTGCAAGGGAATGAAAGACCATTCAATGATAATTTAACCTCCATCATTACCATTGCTGTGAAAGCTAAATTTCCTGTCGCTCAGAAACCAATTTTATCACTGAAATATATGCCATGGATGGCAGGCATTTCAAACTTCTTACTCTTTTCAATTGACACTCCTATGTTGTTTAGCATATTTGGTTTGATATTTTGTTGCGTTTTGATTTTATTTCTGTACATTTTTCTTAGATTTTTGTTCTCATTTCTTCTAAAAAAAATATTGTATTAAGACTCCGCATGTAAAGTTATGTGCGAAGTCCAACGAAATCACGTCACGTGGAGGTGATAGGAAAAAAAATCGGCCCAATAACACAGGGAATATTCTCCCTTGTTATTCCGTATTATTCAATTGTTATTGTATTATGAGAATATTCTTGGTGTTATAATAACACAATAACTTATCAAGAACACTTGATAACACACAATAACATCTGAATAACACACAATAACACCTGAATAATACGGAAGGAATATTTTGCGTTATCCGATAGATTTTATTTTATTTTCCGTCACGACCACGTGACATGATTTTATTGAACTCCACATGTAACTCTACATTACGTGCGAATTAATATTTTATTCGTTTCTCCACCGTCTTGCGCATACATTTTGATCTTGGTTTGATTATTCTGTGGCGAGAGTGGGCCTCCCACCACTAGCTTTACTCCCCCACCCATTCTTTTCGTTGTCTCCCTCCTCGTTCGTGCCACCAAAATTCTTATACGAAAGGACAAAATCATCATTGTCCATACTGTCACATCAACCAAATATAATTCCTTAACTGATTGTGCATAAATTCTCATATATTCTTAGCCCCCTCTCCCATAAGCCTGCTCTCTCTCTCTCTCTCTCTCAATGAATCCCTCACAACACCAAGATCCAACCCAAGAAGATAAAGTTGAAGAAGAAGAAAAAATCAAAGCCAAGGAATTCAACAAGATTGGTTTTCAGAACAATCTTGAGCTCAGACTGGGTGTTTCATCCAGCAACAGCAGCAGTATGTTGAGAGAGAGAATGGGGTTGCCAGCATGTACTGATATTGGACTGCTTATGAACAAACTTATAAGTGTACATGGCCCGAAGAGTATAAATGGGCTGGAGGCCTGGCTTTTCTCTGACCCGCCCAATGGGTTCATTGACCCGTGGAGCCTCNTCATAAGCCTTCTCTCTCTCTCTCTCTCAATGAATCCCTCACAACACCAAGATCCAACCAAAGAAGATAAAGTTGAAGAAGAAGAAGAAATCAATGCCAAGGAATTCAACAAGATTGGTTTTCAGAACAATCTTGAGCTCAGACTGGGTGTTTCATCCAGCAACAGCAGCAGTATGTTGAGAGAGAGAATGGGGTTGTCAGCATGTACTGATATTGGACTGCTTATGAACAAACTTATAAGCGTACATGGCCCAAAGAGTATAAATGGGCTGGAGGCCTGGCTTTTCTCTGACCCGCCCAATGGGTTCATTGACCCGTGGAGCCTCGCGGCTAGGCAGCAGAAGGCTGTTCTTGAGCAGGCTCATAAGAAGACCACTAATCCTTCTTCCACTTCTCCTTCTCATGATCTTCGGAGGTAATACTTCTTCTTAATAGATAGAATTAATTTGTTTAATGAATTTAAATTAGCTGTTTCTTATTGTGAGATTGATCTTATACATGCAAAAAATGTTGTATATGATTCAGTTGACGTATTTTCATAATTGCATGATAACCAAAACAGAAAACTCAAGTAAAACAATAATGTTACTGTAAGATAGAAGAACTAGAAGAGGTTTGCTCTATCAATTTGGACAAGTTACTTTTAGAATTTTGCTCTGTATATGCTGGGAAATATTTGCATACGAAAGGTGTGCACAGAGCTTCGTGCGTAATAACCTCTCAATAACCTCCGCTTCGAGGTTACTAGGGGGTTATTGAGAGGTTATTAAGTTATTAATTTTAATAATAACTTTAATAACATATAAACCCAATAATCTTCACGGGTTCTATTTCGATGTTATTCATAGTTTATTACGAAGATATTGCAAGGTTAATCGAGTACGCACGCACACTTACGTGCGTATTCCGTATGCAAATATTTCCCAGCATGACATTTCTATGTAATTCTGTGAGGTGCTCTATGGAAAAGAAATGGATGCTAATCACAGCCGCAAATAAATGTGGTATCCATGGCAACGTGCTGTGGCTGGTTACATTTGACAGCAAAAGAATTATGTTAGATATGTTCAGAACCAAATTTTAGTTATAATAAATCTTATAATCTGATGAATAATATACTTGATTTGATTTAAAGTGAATTTAATTTCTGTTAAATTAATTTTCATTAGATTGAAATCATAATGTTCATTCCACTTTTAATCCCGTCTATTAAGAGAGGGTACACTTAATGTTTGCTCCATTTGCACGAGTCAAAAATTTCAATAATATGGCACTCCTAATGATGTATTTGCTCATGAATATATATATATATATATATATATATATANATAAATTTAATTTCTGTTAAATTCATTTTCATTAGATTGAAATCATAATGTTCATTCCACTTTTAATCCCGTTTATTAAGAGAGGGTCAATTAATGTTTGCTCCATTTGCATGAGACAAAAATTTCAATAATATGGCACTCCTAATAATGTATTTGCTCATGATAATGAGGCGATATCACATCCACTAAATGCAAATAGAATAATATTGCACTATATATATATATATATATANTTTTTGTGACTTTTTCATTTATTTAAATTACTTTAAAATTAGAAAATAATTTTAAAATAAAGTTTTTATTTTGACTCTAAATTTATTTTTGTTAAGTTTCTCTAGTCTCAAGAAACACTCCAAACTAATTTTCATAATTTTTTAATTTTTTTTTATTTATTATAATTATTTTAAGCCAAAATTATTATTTACTTAAAAAGTAGATTTTAATATTAAAAACAATTTATTTGACTCCCAAATTTTTATTGAGCCCTCCTAATATGATTACCTACAACTTGGCCCATTTTGGTGATTATTTGAACTATTTTATATTTTTATAATTTTTAATAATTTCTATTAATTTTAAATAAGAAAAATAAATTGAAATTTTTTTAAATATGAATTTTACTTGACCTAAGGTCCTTTGACCATAATAAACAAACCAAATCTGATTTTATATAATTTTTTTTATTTTTATTTTGTTTTTTATAATTTTTTAGATTAAGATAGTACCAAATATCCCAAAAAATTAGGGTTTTTGCTCATAGAGTCCCCCTAACTTTGGAAAAGAGAATATTTCTGAGTTCATCAAGAATAGACCCTCAAAATTTTATTTAATTTGGATAATTATTTAATTACTTTCTGGAGTATTTAATTAATTTGAAATTAAATACAAGAAAAATATTTTTATTTTTTTTATTCATATTTTTTTCCTCTGTTCATCAAGTACAATGTTTTTTTTTTTTATTTGTATGATTTTTCTACACCAAAATGTCAATTTTTAAAGTTTATGTATTTATTTAATTCCAAAATACCTTAATTTCCTACTTATCGGAGATAGCCGCTAGCGCAACCTCGAAGCCGTCAAAAGACCACTTGTTACCCGCTGATTTGTTACGCTTTATACCTCAACTGCCATGCATGCCCGCGGTTTGAGTATCATCTTCTCGTCCAATGAGATCTGTTCATTCCATTTGATACACACAGAAACCAACGGCATCCGTTGATCGCCCCCGATCGATCGCACCCGACAGTCGTCTGTGTTCTAATCCAAATATCTCACTCGATTCTCAACCAAATCGCTGGGATTTGCTCCTACACCTTTATCTAAGTGAGATGAACCTATTTATACGTTAAATACGTATGAAATATAAGTTCTCATCACAAATATATATGAAATACAAGTTCTCATCACAATGGTCCAAATCGAAGTGAAAATCAAGGATTTTGGGTTATACCTTAGCCCAAGAGGTGAGCCTTGATTGGGGGTTATCTCGAGCTTTGCCTTGAGTTCACGAACATCCTTGAAGTGTTGGTTGGAGCTGAGGTAAGGTCTATGCATGATTTCAATCGGAGGATGACTCGATCATAGTTTATAACTATGTTAGAGTGCTCGACAGAGAGAGCTTTTGATTGGGGAAGTGGTTTTGAGGTCTGGGGAAGCTTGTGGAATGATCAATTTGGAGTTTTGAAAAGTTTGGTGAATTGTCCAAAAAAAGCCCTGAATTTTATTGGTTAAATTGAGCTCGGGTGGAGGGAATGAGTGCCTAAAGATGGTTAGATTAAGCTTAGGAATGCTGAGAGGGGCTCTGAGAGCAATTGGATAGAGTTTCCCATAGGTTTTTGGATGATCTCCAGTTTTGGTCGTAGAGGGGGCTATTTATAATTTCGGCCAAGGGGAGGGCTTTGGATTGTCATTGGCCTTTGCACATAACCTGAGGTGGAAGGGAGAACATCACAATTAACCAATTGGGAATTGCCACATAGGATAGGTGAGAATTTGGCTTTGAGCCGGCCACCCTTCTCAGTTTTTGGTTTTTCAGCCACTGGGACTGTCGGCCAGTCCTTAGGTGGTGGCTAGCTGGCTTAGCAAGGTCAGAGGAGTTTTAATGGTGATTAGCATTGAAGCTAAGCCAGCTCATTGCATGGATAAGGGAGTTAGCCAAACTAAGGAGGGGTTTCCACATTTTAAGGGACCATTGATACATGGCATCAAGTAGGGTTGGTTAGATGATGTGATTAGCATCTTAGGGCTTAATACATTTCTATGGTAACTAAGCATTTGATTAAATCGAAGGATTTGGATCAAATTTTGGGCTTAGGCTAAAAGTTGGGTTTGGTCTTGAATTTGGATTTGAGCTTGGCTTGGGCTTGGATCCAACTTAATTGAAGGTTCAAATTGGTCTTGAAAAATGACTTGATGAGTTTGGAAAACAATTTTTTTGGAATTGGATTGGTTATGTGGCTTAATTAGGCGAAATTTGGCTTTGGGGTCAATTTGGGGTAGTTGAATTGGGCTTAGATTTTAGGTTTGGAATTGGGTGGAATTGTGCTTGAATTTGGGTTAAATTGGGATTGGATATAATGATATTTAATTTAGATTTGAGATTGGGTGAGTTTGAAATGAAATTGGCGGAAATTAGGAGAGATTTGGGGACTTCAGGAATTTAGGGGTAATTTGGGAATCTTGGCCAATTTTGGTAGATTTGGGGGATTTTTGGTGCAATTAGAAACATTAGGTGGTTAGAATTGGTCTTGGTGATTTTTTGAATGATTTTGGTAATTTTTTGAAATTTGGGGCATTATGGTAATTTTGGGTGTTGTGGGGGGGTGGTATTTTGGTAAATTTGAAGATTTTAAGGTGAATTTAGGAAATTGGGTTAATTTGAAGTGGTTCAATATATTTTATGGTGAAGAATTGGGAGTTTGGGTGATTTTTTGAATATTAGGGTTCAACGGCATTTTGGTAATTATAGGAAAATTCGGGGGTAAGAGGCCAAGGTTGTGTATTTTAATGGAATTGGAATTGATTGGACATGGTGACAATGCAAACCATGGAAACCCTTTTGAGGTTATAAGACACATGGGAGAGCTCATTTTAGATCCTATACATTTTGGTCATGGCTATCCTAGCCAAAGCCTAAAGATTGGGGACCACCCATATGAGTTCCCAAAAGGGAGCTCAAAGGTAGGTTAAGTCTGAGTAATTTTTGGCTTTAAGTGTGTGTGTAACCAATACCAAGCTACCTAAGGTTGTCCTAAGTTTTCACTAATCCTATTGGAACTCACCCTTCAGTCTTTACATGTTGGTCTTAACCATCTCAAGTGGGAAATGAGGGATTAGGCTCACCCATGTGAGACTTAACAAGATGAGTCAAGAAGTGTTTAGAACTTTAATGTAGAAGAGTTCCATCACTAGTCATCTAGGATAGTCAACATGAAAGTCCTACGGATAGATTCTAGGCTTCTAAAGAGGAGAAACTAAACCTCATAAAAAATGAGGTCAACAGTTACCAAAAAGAGAAGGAGCCATACAAGGAGAAAAACCTCACAAAATGGATACTGATAACAATGTGGGGTACATCAGAGAACTTTTGGTCCAACAGATCCAACATCTGCAGGATCATATGCTAGAAGTGATCAGAGGTGCGCTAAATTGAGATCAGTATCAACAACCCTGATAGAATGTTTCGACACTTAATAATAGAGCTTTAGAATGAAAAGCCAATACCCAGTACCTTGATAATGTTGTTAAGCACCAATTGATTGACATTGAGTCAAACATACTTATATGTCACACTAGTTACAGAATACATTCTCTCAGCATATCTTCAATGTCAAGCCACTAGAATGATTTATAATTTTGATGGTTTAATCTTACAAGGAACGAGCAGACTCGGTTGACCACAGTACATCCTTTGGTCGACTGTATGTCTGCTCATATCAACTACACGCTAAAGTGTTGACTCTTTTTCACCATGCTGAAGGACTTGTCTCTCATGTGGTGCAATAGATTATCTAAAGCAGCGAAACCCTATTCAAACAAATATTTTTCACACTGTTTGCAAGTGCATATACACCTTAGAAGAGCTTGCAGACTCTCCTACAGCTTTGGTAGTGACAAAGCAAGACCCTGTAGGCCTTCATCACTACTTTTCAAAAGGAAATGTTAGTGGTTTGATGCATGAAAAAGTTCACCAAAATTTGGGATTTTTTTATGCATTTCTATTGATGAAACTCCACTTTAAGAAAGATATTTTAGTGTTTATCTTGCAGGTAATTGAAGTGGGGAAACTAGTAGAGGACTTGGAGCTGAATGCTATAAAGTAGCACTGGTGCCTAGGCGCCATGCCCTTGGGAGCCTAGGCGGCAGTCTCTGTCTCTCCAACTCGCAAGATTGACACTTATGTGCCAGACCCTTGGGAGCTTAGGTGCCCGTTCATTTCATAGAAAGCCGAGAGCCTGATGCCTAGGCACCATCCTCTGGGCGCCAAGGGGCCAAAAACAACCTGAAGTTGTTGCTACAGTTTGAGGGGTGATAGACACAAACACAAATACAAGCAAATATGCACACAAGAAAATGCACACACGCACACACAGAGACACACAAACATAAATACAAATGAATTTACCCAACACTCCCTAACCAAATTAAAAAATGCAAGAGTTCTCTGGATTTATGAATTGTGGTAGTTAAGGACTAAAAACTTTTTCATCGATTCAGCTTAAATCTGGCTTTATTAAATCCACAGAGAGAGTGGATCGAATTTAATGAATTTACTATTTTTCGGGTTTACTAATTCCTACTTTCAACTAAAGACCTCGTAAGGCATAGTTAAACTCTACTACATAAACTTAAATGAAATGATTAATTTGGCAAAAAAAGACAAAGGAATTGACAAAAAAGCGGGGAAAAAAATTACCTTGTAGAAACATTTAAATAGAAGATTTTTCGGAGTCGTGAGGTTGTTGATCGGCCGCCAGAGAGCAGAGGTCACGAGATCTTTGGACGATCAGGGGAGAGCTATTTCTGAATAAAATAATATAACAGTGGTGAGTATTTTTGAGTCGAGTGGTGCCAATTTACATTTAAATGCCTAGGCGTCGAGTTTGTGTCGGCCCACTCCGATGCTACGTAATCTGCATCGACTTTAGGATCCACAAATTCCCCCACTATTATGTGACAAAGATATTGATGAATAATGTCTTCACTAATGTCGACGCAAAGCCATTGCGCTGGCATACAACGATGCAAACTTCATCATTAATAAAGCTCACCATAAATCAAACGCAAATATTTCCGTCGGATAAGTTCTGAAGCAAATGTCTAACACTATTTAACTGTTTTCCGTAGCGAAAAGTGAAAAATTTTTATGCAGCTTCTCTATGCTAACTTTGCGATGAATCGTTGGAGAGTCATTCACACCTTACTTCACCTCCCTTTTTCTGTGATTGATTAGAAATTCGTTAGCTTCTGAGAACTATTTTATCTTTCAACGAACTTTGCAACAAGCCTCAGCTTATTTCAGCCGTAATATCATTAAAAGGTCGCAACTTCCAATTTACATGATTTGGTGCAAGGGAATGAAAGACCATTCAATGATAATTTAACCTCCATCATTACCATTGCTGTGAAAGCTAAATTTCCTGTCGCTCAGAAACCAATTTTATCACTGAAATATATGCCATGGATAGCAGGCATTTCAAACTTCTTACTCTTCAATTGGCACTCCTATGTTGTTTAGCATATTTGGTTTGATATTTTGTCGTGTTTTGATTTTATTTCTGTACATTTTTCTTAGATTTTTGTTCTCATTTATTCTAAAAAAACTATTGCATTAAGACTCCGCATGTAAAGTTACGTGCGGAGTCCAATGAAATTACACCACGTGGAGGTGACAGGAAAAAAAATCGGCCCAATAACACAGGAAATATTCTCCCCGTGTTATTTCATGTTATTCAAGTGTTATTGTTTCTGAGAATATTTTCGGTGTTATAATAACACAATAACACATTAAAAACACTTGAATAACACACATAATAACACTTGAATAATACGGGAGAAATATTCTCTTGTGTTATCGAACAGATTTTATTTTATTCTCTATTATCACCACGTGACGTGATATCATTGAATACCATACATAACTCTAGGTGCGTATCAATAGTTTGTTCATTTCTCCACCGTCTTGCGCATACATTTTGATGTTGGTTTGATTATTCTGTGAGGGAGAGTGGGGCCCCAACCACTTGCTTTTCTCCCCCACCCACTTTTTTCATTGTCTCCCTCCTCGTTCGTGCCACCAAAATTCTTATACGAAAGGACAAAATCATCATTGTCCATACCGTCACATCAACCAAATATAATTCCTTGACTGATTGTGCATAAATTCTCATATATTCTTAGCCCCCTCTCCCATAAGCCTTCTCTCTCTCTCTCTCTCTCTCTCTCTCTCAATGAATCACTCACAACACCAAGATCCAACCAAAGAAGATAAAGTTGAAGAAGAAGAAAAAATCAAAGCCAAAGAATTCAACAAGATTGGTTTTCAGAACAATCTTGAGCTCAGACTGGGCGTTTCATCCAGCAACAGCAGCAGTATGTTGAGAGAGAGAATGGGGTTGTCAGCATGTACTGATATTGGGCTGCTTATGAACAAATTTATAAGTGTACATGGCCCGAAGAGTATAAATGGGCAGGAGGCCTGGCTTTTCTCTGACCCGCCCAATGGGTTCATTGACCCGTGGAGCCTCGCGGCTAGGCAGCAGAAGGCTGTTCTTGAGCAGGCTCATAAGAAGACCACAAATCCTTCTTCCACTTCTCCTTCTCATGGTCTTCGGAGGTAATACTTCTTCTTAATACATAGAATTAATCTGTTTAATGAATTTAAATTAGCTGTTTCTTATTGTGGGATTGATCTTATACATGCAAAAAATGTTGTCTATGATTCAGTTGACCGATTTTCATAGTTGCATGATAACCAAAATAGAAAAATTAAGTAAAATAATAAAGTTACTGTAAGATAGAAAACTAGAAGAGGTTTGTTTTATCAATTTGCACAAGTCATTTTTAGACTTTTGCTCTGAATATGTTCTCAGATTCCTAAATTATGTGATGATTTATCATTGTATAAATCACTTTTATAGTGCGATTAAATGCACTCATAGTTCATATTTTTAGTGTCGAATACTTGTTAATTATGCGGTATTCGTTATGAATTAATGAAATATAATGATTAAATTTTCTGAACTTGTAATTAATAGCTGTATTTTAGGAATAATTTGCTATTAAAAATTGTGGCAGAAGGTGTCCGTTGCCTGAGCTATAAAAAAAGTGTGATTAAGTATGCTCTTTTCAAATAGGTGTTTGTAAAGCTTAATTTGCATAAAGTAATAATTCTTAATATGTTAAAAAAGAAATAATCATGCAGCATATGGCTAAAATTTTAATTTTTATACAATTTTTTGAACGAGATATTCCAAGCAAATTGTATTTCCATGTAATTCTGTGAGCTACTCTATGGAAAAGAAATGGATGCTAATCACAGCCGCATATAAATGTGGTATGCATGGCAACGTGCATGTGGCCGGTTACATTTGACAGCAAAAGAGTTATGTTAGATATGTTCAGAACCAAATTTTAGTTATAATAAATCTTATAATCTGATGAATACTATATTTGATTTGATTTAAAATAAATTTAATTTTTGTTAAATTAATTTTCATTAGATTGAAATCATAATGTTCATTCCACCTTTAATCTCGTCTATTAAGAGAGGGTTAATTAATGTTCGCTCCATTTGCACGAGTCAAAAAATTCAATAATATGGCACTCCTAAGATTGTATTTGCTCATGATAATGAGGCGATATTACATCCACTAAATGCAAATAGAGTAGTATTGCACTCTCTCGATAGAATATATATATATATATATAAAATATGGGCACTAGAAAATTTTGTATATTATTTAGAGTATAAATAAAATATAAAAACTAAATAATTATCTAAATGTGTAGATTAAATTAACTAAATCACATGAATTTAATTAAAAATTATATATGTTCGATTTTTTCAAGTAACTCAATAATAAAATATTTAAAAAAATAACTCAATTGTATTTTAGCTTTTTTTTTTTAATTATTGTGGAAGAATCATATAATGAATTATGAATTGCCAAACAATTAGCACAGAATTATTAACTGCATGAGTGTGGGCTNTAACCAAATTGTATTTTAGCTTTTTTTTTTTAATTATTGTGGGAAGAATCATATAATGAATTATGAATTGCCAAACAATTAGCACAGAATTATTAACTGCATGAGTGTGGGCTATTAGTTGATAAAAAATGTTAAATCATTATTAGGAGTCATAGATTAAAACTTAGGGTTTGTTTGGGGCAGCTTGTGCGTTTCAGGATAAGCTGCTTATCTTGAAACACGGCCCGCGGGCCGGCTGCGGGAGTCGACCCGTGGTCTGTGTTTAGTGTAAAAACTCAAACGCAGTTTCCGATAACCTGACGAAACGCGCGAACCAAACGGTACGATGACGTTTTGAAAACACTGCCCGCACTTATAAGCTGTCTCAAACAGACCCTTAGTTACAATACAATTATACTTTGGTCCCTCAATTTTTTTAGTAAACATTTTTCATTAAATAATTTATTTATAATGATAAAGAGAGCGTGGTAACTTTTGTTTGATTTTAATATAAAAGAAGGCGACGGAAATGATGCCGGTCTGATGAGAAAGGTGTGGGGCGCGCGCAACTGATTGTTGAGTGTGCTCTTCGTGGTCCGAGGGACCACCGGACACAAGCCAAAGATTATTTTCATGATTCATTGTTGTGGGAATGTAGAAAATAAAGATTTTTTTTTTTTCACAGTTAGGAGTGCTAAATTATAAAATATATAAATAATTTCATAAAATGAGCTAATTTTATATGGTATGTATTTTATAAAACATTTTAATTTTATTTCTTGGTCTGCTTGTCCAAGCCTAGTTGTGATGGGTGATTATGATTTGAACTTGAGCTAATCAATTTAAATTTAAGTCTAATAAAAATGATTGGTTAAGTCATAATTAGATGATTCTAATTAGATACATTAATTTTATTAAATTATTTAAATTGTATTTAGAGAGAGAGAGAGAGAGAGAGAGAGAGAGAGAGAGAGAGAGAGAGAGCTTTTGANTGGCCTTGGGCCGTAAATAATCCAAGCCTAGTTGTGATGAGTGATTATGATTTGAACTTGAGCTAATCAATTTGAATTTAAGCCTAATAAAAATGATTGGTTAAAAGTCATAATTAGATGATTCTAATTAGATACATTAATTTTATTAAATTATTTAAATTTTATTTAGAGAGAGAGAGAGAGAGAGGAGAGAGAGCTTATGAATTTAAAATTTCATGCATTATTACCAGCCTTAGGAGCCACAAAGGTCAAAAGTTCTAATTTTCTACCTTAGTTCAATTAAACTCATCAAACAAAATTGAATCATAGTTGATATTTTACTATAGTTTACTAATATATATTAAACAAATTATTTAATCTTGAATATTTATATATTATAATCTATTAGAAAAAATGATATTCTAAGTATACCTTTCAATATTCTTATATATTATCTACAAAACATAGAAGGTAATGTAAAACGTATGATCATCTACTTGAAATGTATTTGATGTGTGCTAAAAAATTTGTGGCGGTAGAGTAATGAATTATCGTCTTAGCGTTGCACGAAAATTCATCACACACACAGATGAAAATGAATCAAGATGTAATAACACCATAAGTTTTTAAGTGGAAAACTCGTAAAAAGGGAAAAACCACGGGGTCTGGCCCAGTTGTGAAAATCCACTATAAGATGATGATTACAGATGCTCCTTGTCCCACAGGCGGGAAAGGGTTACTAGCTTTCCACGTTGTAACGTCGACTGATTACGTCTAGTAAGCGGTGGTTGACGGAGGTCAGTGGTGATCGGCGACGTTCAACGGTGGTTGGCGGTGGTCGACGGTCAGTGGTGGTCGACGGCGATCGACGATGGCGAGGATGATCTTGGACTTGAGNTAACAAATTAAAATAAAGCTTAATTATTTTAATTGTTTAAAAAATTGAAAATGTGCAGAATGTTCCTTACTTCAGTAAGAAGGCTGCATATTGTGCCAAACCCAAAATCACCAGGTAAATCTCTAAAACCAACTTGACAATTTAACAATTTAATTAAAATTAATTTATTTTCTTTTTGTTTTTCAGGAATTAACTCAGCTCATATAAGTTGATTAATTAATTATTAAATATTATTAATATTATTTTTCATTTTGAAATTTTGCAGCTAACNTTCTAAAACCAACTTGACAATTTAACAATTTAATTAAAATTAATTTATTTTATTTTATTTTTTTCAGGAATTATCTCACCTCATATAAGTTGATTAATTAATTATTAAATATTATTAATATTATTTTTCATTTTGAAATTTTGCAGCTAACATGGATGCTAGGGAATATGAGAATTGACCATGATTTTTGCTACATATCAGGCAGACCTCATTTGAGTATAGATGGAGTAGCTAACTTTCATTTTCTCTTTTGTTGCATGATTAAGTACTTGTTCCAGCTTTACGGCAGATGCTAAAATTTGATTTTCTGCTTGTCATGACATTGTGATCAGGATCTATGGAGTAGATCAAGCAAATCTATCCATCTAATTCCAATGTTTTATTATGANAGGAATATGAGAATTGACCAAGGTTTTTGCTACATATCTGGCAGACCTCATTTGAGTATAGATGGAGTAGCTAACTTTCTTTTTGTCTTTTGTTGCATGATTAAGTACTTGTTTCAGCTTTACAGCAGATGTTAAAATTTGATCTTCTGCTTGTTATGACATTGTGATCAGGATCTATGGAGTAGATCAAGCAAATCTATCCATCTAATTCCAATGTTTTATTATGATTATTTAATGAAAGAAATAAGTTGTAAGTGCTATTTTCAGGGAAAATGAGGATCATATCACAAAAACATTTATATTTATTTATCTAACCTCTTCAACTTATGTAGTGTAAACATTCATATTTAGATGAGGCCACATCAATGATTTAGTGTAAATGCTGGTACAAAATTATGCTGTTAAGAAAGACTCTCACGGTCCATATCATAGACCAACATAATGAAACATAGCCTATGATTGCAGGTGTTTCAGAATTGTATTTAACGATGGTATATATGAATTAAGATACATTATTGATGCTAGCCGGACAAACGGCTGTAATGTCATGGCTAAATTTAATGATAATTATATATATATATATATATATATATATATATATATATATATATATATATATATATATATATANCTTTTTTTTTTTCAGGAATTAACTCAGCTCATATAAGTTGATTAATTAATTATTAAATACTATTAATATTATTTTTTATTTTGAAATTTTGCAGCTAACATGGATGGTAGGGAATATGAGAATTGACCATGATTTTTGCTACATATCAGGCAGACCTCATTTGAGTATAGATGGAGTAGCTAACTTTCTTTTTTCCTTTTGTTGCATGATTAAGTACTTGTTCCAGTTTTACGGCAGATGCTAAAATTTGATTTTCTGCTTGTTATGACATTGTGATCAGTATCTATGGAGTAGATCAAGCAAATCTATCCATCTAATTCCAATGTTTTATTATGATTATTTAATGAAAGAAATAAGTTGTAAGTGCTATTTTCAGGGAAAATGAGGATCATATCACAAAAACATTTATATATATTTATCTAACCTCTTCAACTTATGTAGTGTAAACATTCATATTTATATGAGGCCACATCAATGATTTAGTGAAAATACTGGTACAAAATTATACTGTTAACAAAGACTCCACAGTCCATATCATAGACCAAATCAATGAAACATAGGCTATGATTGCAGGTGTTTCAAAATTGTATGCAATTATTTCTGAAATTAATGATGGTATAAATGAATTTAAGATCGAGGATACATTATTGATGCTAGCCGGACAAACGGTTGTGATGTCATGGCACAATCAAGCTTGAAAATAATAACAGTGATAAGAAATATCCAATTTTAATTATATCATTGATCAGAACTAATAATAATCTTCCGAAATGACAGCATCCATCCCCTCAATTAAATTGCGTTTAGCTAAATTTAATGATATATATATATATTTGTATGAGGTGTGTGCATGTTAGAAAATTTATGTTTGAATTTTATGACACAAATTTTAAAAAAAAAAACACATAATAGCCTAGATCTTTTAAATTCATGATTTTTACATATCTAAAGTAAAGTGACGCATACATGTATTCATGATGAACAAATTTGATCTTGAAGAAATTTGATCATGAAGAGATTGAGTTTCTCTCTCTAATCCCTTGAAACTTTCTGTCTTTTCTGATGGAGAGAAATATACAGGGTGTGTTAGGTAGAGAGAGGGCACATTCTCAAATTCATGCTCTATTTAACCACCATCCATCAAGGGGGTTACTAACCAATAGGATTTATGATAATTTAATAAATTAATTAATTTTTATTATTAAAATCAATGACATAAGTTGGTAACATTTATTTATTTTAGGGATTATATGAGTTACAAAAATAAATATCATAAGTTGTCATAAGTTATGACATAAGTTATGAGTTAAGAAAATAAATAACTTAAGTTATCAAAATAAATAATCATTGTTGTCATAATTTATGACATAAGTTATGGGTTAAGAAAATAAATTACTTAAATTATCAAAAATAAATCTCATAAGTTATTAAAATAAATGTGAGTCATAAATAAAAATATAACATTCTCCCACTTGGCTCACTTAATTTTAATAGTGCATTACATANATTCTCCCACTTGGCTCACTTAATTTTAATAGTGCATAACATATTGCAAGATAAATTCTTCTTTATATTGATTAAATCATAAATTATTTAATAAGTATGAAATTAATATGAATCATGGTGGTTGTGCATCAATTTATCGACACAGTCTCTTCCATGTATCACAATATCAATTACATATTTAGCATAATTAAAATTAACATCACATCATGCAACAAAAAGTGTACACTAACGATCAAAACAAGATTTATAAATATTATAAACAAGAAAATTGGGCCCAAAGTGTCAAAATATAAAGAGCATAAAACTAATAAAGGATTTTGCTAATGCACATTCTCACGACATGTTCGTTAAATGTTTTCGGTGACAACCCTTTTGTCAAAGGATCTGCAATCATAAGATTGATGCTAATATGCTCAATTGACACCCTATGTTTCTGAACTTATTCCTTAACGGCAATATATTTTAATTCAATGTGTTTAGCACCTTTGGAATATTTGTTGTTCTTGGAAAAGAAGACTGCTGCGAGTTATCACAATAAATTTTTAGCGGCTTGGCAATACTGTCGATAATTCCAAGTCTTGAAATAAAATTTTGCAACCATAAATCTTGAATTGTAGCTTCGAAGCAAGCCAAAAATTCAGCTTCCATAGTGGAAGCAGTTGTGATAGTCTGCTTCACACTTTTCCATGAGATTGCTCCTTCAGCCAAAATAAACAGATAGCCAAATGTTGATTTTATGATATCAACACATCCAACAAAATTTGAATATGAATATCCTATCACTTCAAGATCTTTAGATCTTCTATAAGGGAGCATGTGGTCTTTTGTTCCTTATAGATACCTCAAAACTTTCTTTGCAGCTTTCCAATGATATATTCCTGGATTACTTTGATACCTGCCCAGCATCCCGACAACAGAGCTAATGTTTGGTCTGGTACAAGTTTGAGCATACATTAGCCTTCCAACAATATATGCATAAGGAATTTCTTCCATTTGTTTACGCTCCAAATCATACTTTGGACACTGCATAAGGCAGAATTTATCTCCTTTCTGAATTGGAGCAACACTTGCTGAGCAACCTTCCATATTGAATTCTTAAGAATTCTTTCAATATATGTTTTCTGAGACAGCCCTAACAATCATTGTGATCTATCACAAAATATTTCAATTTCAATCACATAGATTGCCTCACTCATATCTTTCATCTCAAAGTTCTTAGAGAGAAAATTCTAGGCTTCATATAACAAGTTAAGATCATTAGTAGCCAGTAAGATGTCATCAACATACAGAATGAGAAATATAATTTTGCTCCCGATGAACTTTAGATATATACACCGATCAACAATATTTTCCTTAAATCCAAAGGACGTGATGTTATCATTAAACTTAGGAAACCATTGTCGGGAAGCTTGCTTGAGTCTGTATATTGATTTTTTAAGTTTACACACCATGTGTCCCTTTCCTTCAACCAAAAATCCTTCAGGTTGACTCATGTTGACCTCTTCATCTAAATTCTCATTCAGAAATGCAGTTTTCACATTCATTTGGTGTAACTCCAAATCATAATGAGCTACTAGTGCCAATAATTCTAAATGAATCTTTCTTAAAAACCGAAGAAAATGTTTCTTTATAGTCGATGTCATTTTTCTAAGTGAAACCTTTGGCAACGAGTCTGGTTTTATATCGTTCAATATTGTCATTCGAATCACGCTTAGTCTTAAAGACCCATTTACACCCGACCCTTTTATAACCTTCAGACAATTCAACGATATCTCAGACTTTGTTGTGATCCATCGATTTCAACTCATCTTTCATTGCATCTAACCATTTAGAAGAATTTGCACTTTTTATGGCTTGTGAAAATGAAACTGGATATTCATTGACTCTTAAGTCAAATTTGGATTCATGAAGATAATCCACATAATCATCAGAAATAGCAGGCCGTTTTTGTCGTTGAAACTTTCTAGGTACTACTTCATGTAGTTCATCTAATGTAGGTTCATTAGTGACAGTTCCATTGTGGGGTATTTGATCATATATTTGTTGTTCTTGTAAGTTGTCAAACTGTTCAACAACTGTGGGAATAACAACTTGAGAAGAAATTTTGGGTAAAGGAACTTGATCCCTAATTTCATGGATCACCACTTTATGTGGTTCCAAATTCCCACTAACTTCACCATGTTCAATGAACTTGGCATTTCCAGTTTCAATAATTCTTGTACTGTGATTAGGACAATAAAATATATACCCTTTAGATTTCTCTGGATAACCAATGAAGAAACCACTGGTTGTTCTTGAGTCCAATTTCTTTTCATGTGGATTATATAATCTTATTTCAGCTGGGCAACCCCAAACACGCAAGTGCCTTAGACTAGGTTTCCTTCATGTCCACAGTTCAAAAGGAGTATTTGGAACTGTCTTACTAGAAATCCTGTTTAATAAATATGCAACGATCTTCAAAGTATGCATCCACAATGATGAGGGTAAAGAAGAATTACTCATCATAGTCCAAACATTTCCATTAGAGTACGATTTCGCCTTTCTACAACACTATTTTGTTGTGGTGTTCCTGGCATAGTGTATTGAGCACATATGTCATTAGTTTGAAGGAATTTATCAAATGGATCTAGACATTGTCCAGATTCATTGTAAGTTCCATAATATTCATCGCCTCTATCAAACCTGATAATTTTTACTTTTCTGTCTAATTGTCTCTCAATCTCAGTTATATACACCTTTAAGACATCTATAGCTTGAGATTTTTTATGCAATAAGTAGACATATCCATAACGTGAAAAATCATCAATAAAGGTGATAAAATATTTCTCTCCACCAAAAGATGGAACATCAAAAGGTACAACGAATATCAGTGTGTATAATTTCAAGGAGCTATGTGCATCTTGTGGTGGCTTTCTTAAGTGTGTGATTTGTGTGCTTTCCTTTAATACAATTCTCACAGATGTCAAGATCAGTAAAATTCAACTCATTAAGGATTTCATTCCTTACTAATCTTTCGATTCTTTCTTTGGATATATGACCCAAACATTTATGCTACAAATAAGCTGAGCTTTCAATCATAAAGCCGCGTTTAATACCAATATTATGATGCAAAGTTATCAAATTCTTAGAGAAAAGGTTATCAAGTTTAAGCTTATATAGACCATCACAAAGAAGAACCTATGAGATGATTGTGTTTAAGCAAACTAAAACAACCATTTCCAAATTTAAATAAGTATCCAATAAAATCAAGTTTAGACAATGAAATCAAATTATGAGAAACAGAAGGGGCATAAAATGTTTGAAAAAGGTCTAAATTGTGTCCAATATCTAAAATCAACTGATAGGTTTCAATAACTTTAACTGATGCTTTGACTCGGTTTTTCATGAAGACAAACTGTTCCTTTGGGTTGTAAGGAATCCCTACATCATATTAGAAACATGAGTGGTACAACCAGAATCAATCCACCAGGTATTATAAGGAACTTCTGCCAAATTTGATTCGAAACCTACAGAAACACAAGGTTTAGCCTTTCTTTCAAACCAGTCTTTGCGCTTTTAACACTCATTTTGATAGTGTTCAGGCTTTTTGCAAAAGTGGCACTTAATTTTTTTATATTCCTCTTTGTGAATTGGGGCAGATGACACATTAATCTTTAGTGGTCCTTGCTTGCCCTTTCCAATATTCTTTCCAGATTTCTTTACAGCTCTTCTTTGATGACCCATGAGATTAAAGGAGTGATTTGTTCCTTTCTTAAGCCTTGCTTCCTCTTGAATGAGCATACATTGTAGTTCATTCACATTCCACTTATATTTCGTAGTGTTGTAGTTCATGTGAAATGGACCATACTTAGGAGACAGGGAATTAATGATAAATTGCACAAGGAAATTTTCATTCACTTCCATTCCTAGGGTCTTAAGTCTTGCTTCTATGTTCTTCATTTCAACGACATGCTCATGCGTGGTATGAGAACCATCAAATTTCATGTTGGTTAACGTACTCAAAAGTGTCCCAGCAGGAGACTTATTAGCAGAGTTAGACTGAGACAATTTTCAGCAAATTTCATAAATTCCTTAGCATTTTCAGTGTTAGAAAATGTGCACTCTATGTTGTTTGTTACATTCATTCGCATAAACATTAAGCTTAATTTATTCAATTTTTCCCAAGCTTTATAGAAAGATATTTGCTCAACACTGCTATAATCAGTAAGAGTAGGGGGTTTCTCAGTCGTGAGTGTTAAATTAAGATCCATAAAACCAAGGTGAATCTGGACTTGCTCACGCCATTCCGAGAAATTAAGCCCATTGAAAGTTTGAATAGATATAGCTTGCGAATGAAAAGAAACAAGAGTGGTTACTGTTAATAAATAAAACATGCTCCTACATTAATGCTTCGAACATTAAACTTACATAAATATTCATATAAAATCAGATTAAAATAATAATAATAATAATAATAACGTATTGAAATCTCATTTGAGTGATATAACAATACACGATAATAAACATAATTGATGCTTGACTTAAATTTAATATAATTGGTAATTGTTTGTACTTAAGTTAGACATGTCTATTATCTTTGGATATATAAACAAATCTTAACTAAATATATAAATAGATTACAATTATATTCAATGATTATAAAACAAATGATCAACCTTTGGGCGATCTAAAAATATTTAATAATCAATAAATTTTAATATTTTTTTAATAAAATATTAAATTATTTCATAACAAGCATCACATACTAGTAAGTAATTGAATTTATTTAATTTAACATCTATTAAACTTATTAATTTGGTCACTTTAGTGACTAATAAATTAAACATTACATAGACATTAAATAAATAATAATTTCAAACACATCAATTTACTTTAGTTTTATTGATCTAATTAAAAATCTAATTCACAGCAGAAATTTATTACAATTAACATAAACTAAATTATATGTAAAATCATAAATTTAGTAATCAAGACTCTTATACCACATGAAAGAAAAATCATGTTTGAATTTTACGACACAAATTTAAAAAAAAAGATACATAATAGCCAAGATCTTTTAAATTCATGATTTTTAATATCTAAAGTAAAGTGACGCATACCTGTATTTATGATGAACAAATTTGATCTTGAAGAAACTTGATTTTGAAGAGATGGAGTTTCTCTCTCTAATCCCTTGAAACTTTCTGTACTTTCTGATGGAGAGAAATGTACGGGGTGTGTTAGGTAGAAAGAAGACTTATTCTCAAATTCATGCTATATTTAATTATCATCCATCAAGGGGTAACTAATCAATAGGATTTATGATAATTTAATAAATTAATTGATTTTTATTATTAAAATCAATGATATAAGTTAGTAACATTTATTTATTTTAGGGGTTATATGAGTTACAAAAATAAATATCATAAGGTCATAAGTTATGACATAAGTTATGAGTTAGGAAAATAAATAACTTAAGTTATCAAAATAAAAATCATAAGTTGTCATAATTTATGACAAAAGTTATGAGTTAAGAGAAATAATAACTTAAGTTATCAAAAATAAATATCATAAGTTATCATAATTTATGACATAAGTTATGAGTTAAGAGAATTAATAACTTAAGTTATCAAAAATAAATGTGAGTTATAAATAAAAATATAACATGTGCATGCTCGATCGAACTTGCAAATATTTGTATGTAAACCGTGCAATTTCTTATGATTTTCTTTTTGCTTAGCTCTCTTCACAAGGGCAAACCTAGGTCCTAAAATATCAATTTTACCCCGCCTTAAATATCACTTTACCCTTTGTTGTCTTAGCTCTTTCCATGCTCTGTTTAGGGGAAAATATTTGCGTACATAAGACGTATGTAGCGCTGCATACGTCCAGGGGTTATTCAGGGGGTACAGGAGGGTTATATCGGGGTTATACCCTTCTATAACCTCCTGTAACATCTTTGTAAACTACTTGTAACGTACAAATGAGTTTTGCGCTTCTGTAATTTCATGGGTATAATAAGCTACACGAAGGTTACAATGGAGTTACATGGAAGTTACAGGGGGTATAACCCGGATATAACCCCCATGTAACCCTTGAATAACCTCTGACGTACGTAGTGCCGAGTACGTCTTATGTACGCAAATATTTTCCCTGTTTAGGGGGGCAAAATGCCCCCTCTCAAAAAAGAGGCTGGTTTCGGCCCAATCAAATCACGAAAATTGATTCCCATAGAATATAAATATTAATGTAAATATGTAAATTTGATTCGTTCATTGTATATTGACAATTAAATATAAAAGTTGTAAATTATGTTAGAATTAATTAATTAGGTGAATAATTGAACATTAGCTTATTTTAATCGAATGACAATCTATTTTTCATTTGTAAAATAAATAGAAAACAAGAAAACATTCTTTTTTTTATAAACATTTAGATAAATCATTTAATATGGAACTCTCTAAAATCCATACTGCATCATTAGGGTCATTGAATCTAAAGAGTCCAAAACCATATCAAACGTCTGATAAAAGGGGTTCAGATTTATCGAGCTTAGCTCAACTCACTTGAATTTGAATTTGTTTAATAAATTGATTAAGAAATTAAACTCAAATCCAAGTTGGCTCACTAGCTGATTAGTTTATTATGAAAGATAGTAAATGACATCGATTGAAATGAGTGTTATAATAAAATGAAAAGAAAATAAATAATTGAAAATAACTATATGAAGCTATTATGAATAGGAGAGAATTTTTTATTATGATGTTTAAGTGTATTTATATAATGTTGTTAAAATAAATTAGTTCATTAGCTAATAAGTAAGGTCAGGGATAGCTAAAGAGATCAACTTTGGATTACAAGTCATTTGTTGAGTCAAACTTGAACCAACTCATGAATAGACTCGAAGATCGTCATAGCACCTCACTTTATCCTCAAATTATCAAATTATCTTATCAAATCAAATCAAATTACCATAGTGCAAAATGNCAGAAAACATTCTTTTTTTATAAACATTTATAAACACTTAGATGACTAATTTAATATGAAACTCTCTAAAATCCAGACTGCATCATTGGGGCCATTGAATCTAAAGAGTCCAAAACCACACCAAACGTGTTCAGATTTATCGAGCTTAGCTCAACTCACTTGAATTTGAATTTGTTTAATTAATTGATCAAGAAATTAAACTCAAATCCCAGTTGGCTCACTAGCTAATTAGTTTATTATGAATGATAATAAATGACATCGACTGAAATGAGTGTCATAATAAAATGATAAGAAAATAAATAATTAAAAATAACTATATGAAGCTATTATGAATAGGAGAGAATTTTTTATTATGATGTTGAACTCTTGACCTGTATGAATTTAAGTGTATTTATATAATGTTGTTAAAATAAATTAGTTCATTAGCTAATAAGTAAGGTCGGGGATAGCTAAAGAGATCAATTTTGGCATGCTAGCTCATCCATCTCGGATTACAAGTCATTTGTTGAGTCAAACTTGAACCAACTCATGAATAGACTCGAAGATCATCATAGCACCTCACTTTATCCTCAAATTATCAAATTATCTTATCAAATCAAATCAAGTTACCATAGTGCAAAATGAAAATAGAATGTATTAATAATAAAATTAAGTCAAGTTGGTTAAATTAATCTAGTTTATAAGTTGAATTTTTTAAAATATTTTAATGTATGATGATATAATTTAATTTATCACATTTATGTTCTTAGTTGGATCGAGAATGCAATAAGTAAATTAACTTTGTTCGCAAGCTACTAATTTAAGAATTAAACATATAAATTGGACTAAATTTTAAGTAATGTTATCAATTCTATAAAAGTTCAATTATAGGGTTTTTTTTGTTTATAAGGAGGGCAAACAACAAATAAGGTATTTACATAGATACTACCTCAAATTTTAAAAATTTAACAAATAAATTTTAAATATTATACAATCTAGCAACTTTGTAACAAGTTTAAAAGTACTTCAATTCATTGTCATTTTCTTGGCAGTAGTAACATTAAAATGCTCTGTTCATAGATAATCGTCTCCTCATTTGTACTTCTAAGACAAATCGCTCTCTTATGCGTCTTCTGCACATGCAATCATCTTTTTCTAATGCATTTGCCTTCCCTAATATGGTATATTCTTAGTTCTTTAACGCCATCCTCTTCGGCTTAACGAGCTGCCTTTTTATTTCTCTTCAATTGATCCAAGACTCATTCGTGTACCAAAATGAAATTTAAATGTTAGATATATAAATACATAAGAATTGAATAGTATGCACAAAAAATTTTCCTAAAAGAGGTTTACTTTCAATTTATCTCACAATTAAGGAAAAGGGTTGAGTGGCTCAAGTTAAAAGCAATAAAAAATGCTCTCCTTTAAGAGTCTGTTTGGGGCAGATTGTGCGTTTCAGGATAAGCTGATTATCCTGAAACGCAGCCAGCGGGCCGACCGCAGGGTTGGACCCGCGACCTGCGTTTAGTGTAAAAACTCAAACGCAGTTTCGGATAGCTGGTGAAACGCGCGACCCAAACAATACGACGGCGTTTTGAAAACACCGCCTGCACTTATAAGCTACCCCAAACGGATCCTAAATCTGCTCTGATAAAATTTGTCATTTCTGATTTTTTTACCTGGGGATCATTTAGTTGTCTGAAATTAGAATGTATTTTTTGAAAATTGCTAGAATTTGCTAAATGCATTATCTTAGTGAACATAATTAGATATCAGTTTTGATTTCAATGCTTACAATTTTTTTTAAACAATAAATAACAAATTATTTTTACACAAATGAAAATTATGGATATTATTTATCATTTTAAAGCGAACAAAATGAGCCCTTCGAATTTAGTGGGCTACTGTCCGGCCAAAGCAATACACTGTTTTAAAGCAGTGAATGAATATTTTTCGTTCACGGGCCACCCTGAAATGTATTCTTGATTGGAAATATTGCAGATTTAGCATGAATGCTGCCAAATAGGATGATTTTGATGTTAGATTAAATTAGGGCTATTCAATAATTAATTTAAACTGAAAATTCCATCTGAGTTATGGTTAATACGTAAGAGAAATGGTGGTGTCCTGATTGCAGTGGTCTAACAAGAGCTATGGTGATGGAGATGACAATGATGGGTAGTGTGGTGACCAGCAATCTGCAGTGGGCTGGAAGTGGCAACGGAGGTCTAATGATAGCGATGACTTGACGGCAGTGGTTGGATAGTGGCAGTCCAGTAACGGCAGCAGCAGCGACACTCCGACCGTGACAACAGCTGCGGCGGGCCACTTATGATAGCAGTNCAAACGCAGTTTCCGATAACTTGGTGAAACGCGCGAACCAAACGGTATGACGGCGTTTTGAAAATGTTGCCCGCACTTATAAGCTGCCCCAGACCCTTAGTTACAATACATTGATACTTTGGTCCCTCAATTTTTTTAGTAAACATTTTTCATTAAGTAACTGAT
Source organism: Phalaenopsis hybrid cultivar (assembly GCA_002079205.1). Classification (NCBI taxonomy): domain Eukaryota; kingdom Viridiplantae; phylum Streptophyta; class Magnoliopsida; order Asparagales; family Orchidaceae; genus Phalaenopsis; species Phalaenopsis hybrid cultivar. The sequence continues at coordinate 61,944 of JXCR01130501.1, forward strand.
TTATAATGATAAAGAGAGCGTGGTAGCTTTTGTTTGATTTTAATATAAAAAGAGGCGACGGAAATGATGCGGGTCTGATGAGAAAGGTGTGGGCCGCGCGCAACTGATTGTTGAGTGTGCTCTTCGTGGTCCGAGGGACCACCGGACACAAGCCAAAGATTATTTTCATGATTAATTGTTGTGGGAATGTAGAAAATTACTACCGTCAGCAGATTTTTTTTTTTTTTTTTCACAGTTAGGAGTGCTAAATTATAAAATATATAAATAATTTCATAAAATGAGCTAATTTTATATGGCCTTGGGCCGTAAATAATCCAAGCCTAGTTGTGATGAGTGATTATGATTTGAACTTGAGCTAATCAATTTGAATTTAAGCCTAATAAAAATGATTGGTTAAAAGTCATAATTAGATGATTCTAATTAGATACATTAATTTTATTAAATTATTTAAATTTTATTTAGAGAGAGAGAGAGAGAGAGGAGAGAGAGCTTATGAATTTAAAATTTCATGCATTATTACCAGCCTTAGGAGCCACAAAGGTCAAAAGTTCTAATTTTCTACCTTAGTTCAATTAAACTCATCAAACAAAATTGAATCATAGTTGATATTTTACTATAGTTTACTAATATATATTAAACAAATTATTTAATCTTGAATATTTATATATTATAATCTATTAGAAAAAATGATATTCTAAGTATACCTTTCAATATTCTTATATATTATCTACAAAACATAGAAGGTAATGTAAAACGTATGATCATCTACTTGAAATGTATTTGATGTGTGCTAAAAAATTTGTGGCGGTAGAGTAATGAATTATCGTCTTAGCGTTGCACGAAAATTCATCACACACACAGATGAAAATGAATCAAGATGTAATAACACCATAAGTTTTTAAGTGGAAAACTCGTAAAAAGGGAAAAACCACGGGGTCTGGCCCAGTTGTGAAAATCCACTATAAGATGATGATTACAGATGCTCCTTGTCCCACAGGCGGGAAAGGGTTACTAGCTTTCCACGTTGTAACGTCGACTGATTACGTCTAGTAAGCGGTGGTTGACGGAGGTCAGTGGTGATCGGCGACGTTCAACGGTGGTTGGCGGTGGTCGACGGTCAGTGGTGGTCGACGGCGATCGACGATGGCGAGGATGATCTTGGACTTGAGCTCCTTCTCAAAGCCTCAAGTTCTTTCTTAAGCCTCCTCCCCTTCATGTGAGGGGTGAGACTCTATTTATAATATTTTGAGTGCAATTAATGCAGGAATATGAATCATTTTGCTCGGACAGCCCGGAGAGCTTCCCTTGTTAAAATGAAGTTTGATGGACATTTGAGTGCCTAAACGATGTCGGAATTGAGCAATCTTGGGCTCGTTGGATTTGTATTTTTGAGAAATTCGATTCGACTATAAACTCGCTAAATTTGACATTCGTTTGATCTTTAAAATGCCTCCGGAAATCCTGCAGTAATGGTTTAATGACTTGATCTGAGCCTGATTTGAGTCAGATTGGATAAATTTTATATCATTAGGTTCATCTCATCAAGCCAATCAGTTTGACTATAATTTTGCTGAAATCTGGGCTCCGAATAACTCTTAATCAAAGTTTGTATGTCTTATATTCAAAAAATTGCACTGAGATTCGTGCCGGTTAATAGAATTTGTTGGCGGTGTATTAGTATTAAATAGTTATAGAAATGAATATAAGAATGTTTTAATGGAATGACAAGCTATTTATCAATTTTATTTATTTGTAAAAGAAAAAAATAAAAAAGGAAATCCATTAAAGCCGCCTTAGAATTTGACAGTTTAAAAGCCCATATTTTACAATTAGGCTCATAGGCCTACTACACTTTCCACACGTATAGCACCTTCTCGTAGCTCTCTATTCAAATCTTCTCATTATAGACTCATACATCCTACATTAAATTTCATGCATGTATGCTTTAGTCACAAATAATACAACATTCATTCAAAGTCTAAACAACGAATATCCATCATGATAATACAATTTATTTACAAATAATTCAACTCGAACCTATATTGAATGCTATATATCTTACATTTATGTCCTATATAGCACAAAATCCATTCAATCTCTAAATCATGAACATCCATCATTTGCACAATCATTCACAGATCTTCAAACTTAAATTTCTCACCAATACAACAAAATTCATTCACAAGAAATTCATCTTGCTTATATCTCTTACATTAAATACTATTTATATGCAAATTTCATCCATAACCCCTTAAAACCAATATCTTATAAGATTTCTCCTCTTTAACTAACCGTTACAATGAAATTCAGTCGCAAATAATTCAACTTGATCCTATATTAAATGCCAATTATAGGTGCATTTTTTTGCCCAACGGTGCAAAATCCATTGGAACTCCAATTA